>NNCF01143626.1:0-24103 GCA_002313205.1 Laupala kohalensis
TTATTATTATTATTATTATTATTATTATTATTTAGTGTATTCATTATTGGTGATCAGGATGGTTATTATCAACATTATTATAACCAGTATTATTATTATTTATATTATTATTATTATTTTAGTTGCTGTTGGTCTTGACTTCTCGGTTTTAATGAGGATGATTGCTCCGCACTTTATGACAACTTGCAATCCATTATTTTTGCACCGTGGGTGAAGATGTCAACGCTTTGAAAGGATGAAAAGTCTGTATGGTGGAGCGGAGCAGTGTGGCCTGTGCTGATAATGCAACGACGTGTGCGTGCACAAATTCAGTGACTTGGAGTATGGTGGCAAGTGAGAAAGGGAAATTGAGAAGAGGATGAGGGTTGCCTCAGTGCCCTGAGAGACGCCTGAGAACGTATACTGCATAATCAAAATGCATTAACGAATTTATTATAAATTAAATGGGATTGGGAAAAACAATAATAATATATAAGCTTGTTTGTCCCGGACAAACAAGCTTATATTGACTCCGGCCGCGGAAGCCTACGTTTATAATAATAATATACGTATGCACAAGATTTAAGATGTATATGGGAGCTATAGAGCCAATTTTTACGTATAGCGCTAGTGTATAAGAACATAGGGCGAGGAAAAAGCACGTTAAAAGAAGACTGAAGAAAATACAACGCTCTTGTCTCCTTGCGTGGAAGTTACAGGATCAGTTTCTACACGTCCTGTAAAGACATTGATGGGGGGGGCATATCTGTGGATTTGAAAATACAAAAAGCAACACTGTAGTACGACATTAGACGAGAAAAATTCATAAATTTCGATTAAAACAATACACAAGAAAATAAAAAATTGGAGAACAAAATGAATGGCAATATTACTTCTTCGCTGCTCGATGAAGTGGGATACAGTAATAGATAGGTTTACATTTAACTAAATATCTAATGACAAATTTATGAAAAAATACAGGAAATGTTTCACATACACACAAAAAAAGAAAAAAAATGGAGTTTCTATTATTTTATTGCAATTTAAATACGTACTCATTTTACTAAATATAAGTTAACAAAATGAAATGTGTCTGTGTACAACTAAACAAGAGGACGTGGAACATATTTTGAACGATAACCCACTGTATGAAGATGAAAGGAGTGAGTATTTGCGTAATTTGCTAAGAATTGGAGAATTACATTTGAAGAGATAACATAACTAACAGAATGTTTCTTGTCATGTTTCTTTAGAATTTTACCAACCTTGTCAGTTACTCCTTCAACATATGATAATATAATAAATTTAATAAATTTATTGTCAAAAAACAGTACAAACTGCGTATGACCACGTGGAGGACAATAAACTAATTTACTCTCCGGAAGCAATCAAGGGCCCTAAGGTGGTTATGGAGAAATCACGGTTTTCTACATCCTCCGTACAAACATTATGGATAAGTTTAAGGGCATTGTTTATGGCTTTGTTGTTGTAGCCATTATTGCGGAAAGTATCATGCAAAAGTCTCAATTCTCTCACACTTTCCTTGCACATGTACCGCGTGTACCGCAAGCCAACTCACACCAACCGTTACTTGAATGCTGAGTCACACCATAATCCAGCAATCAAACGTGGTGTGTTAAAAACATTCGTCACCCGAGCAAGGAAAGTGTGTGACAAAGAGAGTTTAGACCAAGAATTGAGACTTTTGCGTGATAATTTCCGCAATAATGGCCAAATAACAACAAAGCCATAAACAATGCTCTTAAACCTATCCATAATATGACATACGACCTATCTACAGCGTACCTGAAAAGTTGGGTAAATCACTTGTCAATGTTAAAGACAAGTTACCCCCTCTGGCGTCGGCTGGTATTTATTCCATACCTAGTAGTTGCGGTCGCGAATGTATAGGGGAAACAGGACGAACTGTGGAAGAGACAATGAGGGAACACATTCGACATTTTAAGTACAGTAGGACAACCAAATCAACCGTGGCCCGGCATGCGATCGAAGCAGGACATGACTAATTTTGACGGCACCCGTATTATTACTAAGGAGGATCGTTGGTGGCCCAGACGAATCAAAGAAGCCATAGAGATTGCCAGAACACCGAACAATCATTAATGTTGATCATGGCTTGATCCTGAGCAGCGCCTGGAGTTGGGCACTAGCTTCCCCTGAGCGTTCAACCGCGCTCGGGCACCAAGCGCAGAGTGACCCCACACCGCCCCACCCGGTCCCGCTCCGGTCCGCGCTCGGCCAATCAGGATAATGCCCCCCAACCGAACCTACGAGTATTTAACCGACGCGTGACTCGTTCGACCTCGCAGAGCACGACAGCGACTTAGGTCTGTACGACTCTGACATTACCCTGAAGAAGGCCACAGCACGATGGCCGAAACGTTGGTAGTTACATCTACTAAGACACGGTTTGTCCCGGACAGAAGTTCATACTGACTCCGGCCGCGGAAGCCTAACAGAAAACTAAGAGAGATTAGAAAATTTCCAAGATTGGGTTACCAAATAAGGAATATTACATGACGTGATAAAAGGGCATTAGTAGATTGTAAGTAATATAAAACCGCGGTAATAACGTGCATTAGTAGATTGTAAGTAATATAAAACCGCGGTACGAGGTGTAATATACATTTAATAAAAAGAAACGTGTAAAAAATGTTAATAACGAAAACATTTTTCTACAAAAATTCAACTCTACATCAACAACCATATATCTTCATTAAATTTTAGGGAAGTTTCACCGTTCACCGCAACAATTTACACATTACCTTCGCAACATTACACATTACCCCATCCTGGCCCGGGTTTTTCTCCGTTTTTCCTTCTGGTAGAGGCGGATTTATCATACAGGTTCTCTAGGCTTTGTCTAGGGACGTGTTTATTGAAACAATAAATCGTGAATTTAGTGTTATTTCAATTCTTATGATTTTTAAACACTATACTCAGAATAATCTATAGTTCGATAATAACTTGTACATGTAATTTTTTGCTTAAAATTACAAACATATTGACATTCTATTAGTATTATAACTCGCAGCCAACTTTTTATCTTATCTAGGAACTTTTGCTGAAATTTTTGAATCCGCCTCTGCCTCAGGGCCCTTGATCGGAATTGATGGGATGGTCCCTTGCTTGCTTCCGGAGAGTAAATTAGTTTTTTTTTCCTCCGCGTGGTCATACGCAGTTTGTACTGTTTTTTGACAATAAATTTATTATTATTATTAGATACGAGGACATATAATTTTGTCACATAGTACATATGCTATTTAAATTAATAAATCAATACGTCATGAATAATCCGAAAAAATAAATGAATTAGAATATTCACTATGTATTGTAGAAAATGTGAGAATATTTGAAATGCTGTAATGGATATGTAAACTACTTTCATTATCCTACAGTTCCCTAAATTTTCCGCAAATTAAATACGCGGTAATTTTCTCTTTACACGATTTGCAAATGTTGGCAAAATGGGATAGAAGAGTTATAGTCAAGGAGACACGTATATTTACGATAATTCGTTCCTTTCCTTTGATGTGAAGTGAAACATTACCGTATGAGTGATTGAGATCCATTAACCATAACAGCTCTGAACACGACCTATGGGCACTACAAGAAAATATACGACTGTACAGATTCTCGCGTTAAGATTTTACTCGTCAAAATGGACGTCTCATGATGTTTTATTTATGTTGTCTATATGTTAAATAGAAATCTACAAAAGAAAAATCAACAAATCCGATGTTGCTTTCTAAAAATACCCACAGCACCTTATCTAAAATTAATAGAAACACAAATCAAGGTAATAGATCCAAGTACTCACTCGCGGCAACAACATTTCAAAACGCAACTCTTCAGAAAAGAATGTTACTTTCCGGTCCATTCATCACAGTTTAAGGTCGAAAAATTTTTAGTTTTCTCAGAGGGCAATAGAGTCTTAAAGTAGAATTTCGGAAGAAATATGTGCTTGTTGCATGTTTTACGATGAAAGTAGCAAGTAACTATTTTTGTATTCTGTCACTTTCGTAACGTAACGTACCCGGGGCGGTCTGCTCCGAACCTCATCGTGTAAGGGGTTAGCAAATAAATCACCAAAAATACTACGAAGACGTCAATTTTGAATTAAATATCCTCAAACTTTATTATAACAGTAAAGTAAGTAATTGCCGAGCTTCTTCTTAAAGGTAACTCTAATTTAAGCCGATATTCATATTAAATTGTCTCATTGTGTATATTTCAATAAGAGGTTCTCCGAAGATACTTCGGCCCCGGGCCTCATTACACAAGGGTACGCTCCTGGTCATTTTGGCATCAATTGTGAGATATAATGTTGATGTTTTTCAGGGATTAAGAAACGTTCTTCTGTGCACTTCTAGATTGTCAATGTGGCATTATAACTGTAAAAATGTGTTAGATTTTTCGAATCCTAAGCTTCTCCCGATGCTGGCTCTTCTGCGCGTAAAGCAATCTTCCGTTGCAATTTTAGAAGCAGCGAGTAAGAAACTGAGCCAATGTCGGTAAAAACAAACCTTGGTCATCATCTCCTCTCCCTTTAACTATTTACAAAGAAGATGGAGCTCTACGTTTTAGCATTGTTCAGAATCCATGCCATTGCTAACGCAAACCAATGAAGAATACAGTGATTAATGGTGATGGTAGGATAAGGTGAATGGAGTAAAGAGTATAAATATCACAAACGAATGCTCTGAACACAAGAATCAACCAACCTCGAACTCACGTTCTTCCCTCCTATGATGCCGCGAAGGGAAGACACAAAATTGTTTTAAGTAATTTGTTTAATAAATATCTGTGAGCAGATATTAATAAACAAATAAAATTGTTCGCGTTTTTTTCAAAAAGTGTAATTTAGAGATCTGAGGTAAATGATTTTGCAATTAGCGATCTAGGAAAAGATCCTTCTTTCACAAGCAATCAAATAAAATCTCATTATACATGAACACATACGTTATACTTACGCATACAACATTCCCGACATATACAGGAATATACGGAGGTTTTTTATTGGGTCGCGTCAATCTTGTAACCCCATATAATACTGAAATGCGAGCTCTTCACGGCATTTGTTAGCAAATTGTTCACCTTCCCTCTCAAATAAACAACAAAAAACACGCACCTGAGAGTAGCGTGAAACTTTGGGAATAGGTTCTGTTGGTTCACTTTGTAATAATCTGCTGAAATCTCGAAAGAAAATAAGATTTTCTGAATAACATCGCATGAGAAATGCATTTAATATTACCAAGGATTGCATACTTGTTATGTTTGTAAAACTTTGAATTGTCTTTTCTGTTGGTACGACTTTACGCAACTCCTTGTGTGACGTCACGCTTGGGGCTTGTATTGTTGCTCAACAAGAGGACTCCATTAATCGCGAAGCGCGGACTCGCACAGAACGAGGAACGGTCGTTCGTACGTCACAACCGGAGGGGAATGAGAGAGAGAGAGACAGAGAGAGAGGGAGAGTTCTTATTACTCGCGCCCGAGGCTATCAAGGCAATCTCGCTCTGCATCCACATCAAAATGTGTGAACTGTAGGTACATCAGTTCCAATGTAATAATACGTACGTATACTGTAGAGCTATTTAATTTACAATTATATTACATTATAAACTTTTACGACCTTTTATAGTCAAATAGTTCTGGAATCTTTAGCAATTGTTCTGGAATCTGTAAAAATAGTTGCGAAATCTTTAGAAAATCGCAGAAAACGAGCTAGGCTTGTCAATTCACACAATTCATGCTTATAGAAATGAACACGAATGGAAATATATAACGGAAACGTAGGAAAAGAATTCTAGGAAATATCTCTATTCATTCCAGCATCTCAGGTAAAACGAACCCACTCGTTGGGAGCCATACTGGTAGAATTTATGTCTATGTTTCCGAGGCAAGACAACGGCTGTAGCGCGGCGATAACATTAAAAAGCTTATAAAATTAAACCATTCGTCCAAATTTTAGAATTTAAAGACGTTTTCAAATGCACAAAACAAAAACACCCTTTCAATTTGATTATGACTGATTTTTTCCTTCTTAAATTGAAGTAAATTAACACGTAAAAAATCGATAATTAGGTTTAACCTTTGAAGATAGACATATGCTATCGCGGAGTTTTTTGAAACACTCGTTAAAAGGTGATCAATATTGCTATTCGTAGCTGTCACAAATCTTTAACCGTTTAGGCAGCGTAAGCGAATGTACCTCTCTTTTGTTCAATTACATCGACGTTTGTGGTCAAAATCATTTTCTATCTTTCTTTTCACTCATTTTTAAAATAAAAGTGAGCATATTTTTTATCCTGGATATCATAACTATATCCTTGCCAAATTTCATCACGATCGGGACTGTGGTTTAGCCGTGATTAAGAACAAACAGATAGACACACTTTCGCATTTCGCATTCGTATATTAGTATGAATTATTATTACCCTTATTAAAGATGTGTAGTTTGCTCACGTTTCGTCAACAGGTATGCGATGTGTTTCTCAATAATGTCAATAAATTTATATGGATACTTGGGATTAGTTCATCCAAACTGTATCCCCATTTTATCCAAGAAATCACATTCCGCATTATTTGGCCTTGCGGTGATGGTAGTAAAGACATAAGTGTCTATAATCATTAAATAATTAAATTATCTATTTCAACTACGTCCAACATAAATCCCCACTTCCTAATAGGCCATTCGAGGAGAAATCGGTGAAGTAAAAATCGCCAATCTTAAATTTTACTAAGAATACCCTAAAACTATTACATAGCGCGTAAAAATACATAAGAAAACCTCGCTTTGATCTATTTGTAATGCCTAATGCAGTAAGGGATACAAAGGACTTATCAGGCTTACTTGCGGGGTCTACCAAAAACTTTCATGACTCGTAAGATTAATATTCCCCCGTAATTGTAAACTCAAAAAATAAACAATTGGAGGGGGTATACATTAAACATTTTTATTTTAAAGATATTTCCTCTATTTTGATGTTATGGCCAGTAACAAGTTTTCAATACAACTGGAAATGTTCTATATACTTGTTTACGATGCGGACAGATGTAAAGAAAGTAAAATTTAACAATACATCAATTAATTTTATGAAAAAAGCTGGTTTCAATCTTAATTTCCCATCTATTCCCTAGAATGCACCAATTTTCATAAACATCGAAAAAAACATTTTAAAATATCAAAGTCTTACAAATGGATGAAAGTATGGTTTTCTCATTAATTTTTTCGTGCAATGTACCGGTTTTAGAGCATTTTAGTGAAATTATAGATTCAATTTAAGAAATCATGTCCGATTTCACCGGGAATGACCCTAATAGGTGTGTTTAATACAAAATGAAATGATGATTAAAGAGGAACTTTTGTGTTTTAGTTGCTGTATGATTATGTTCCAGACATATTTTGTTGCAAGTTTCGCAATAAAGCCACTCTGTTGAAAATGAATTTAATCTGATATGAAAAATACAAAGACAAGTGCAGTTTAAGACAGAATATGAAGAAAATCAAACCGAGAATAATCTACGTATTGACAGAAGAGGGAGAGGGAGTACGGAATTAATGTAATCAATTTATTTTCAATGTAGAGTAAAGAAGTGGTCAGAGTTATGAATTACTTATATAATTAAATATATGATCCACGACTACGTCATTCATAAATCTTACGGAGAGTAATTCATTATCCGATTCAAAGGTCATTGTTTTCAACGATTATTTGTAATCTTTCCTTGTTTTACTGTATTTTTTACTATTTTCATTTAATTTTTCATTTTTTCGAGTATTGCTTTGGATTTTGCCTATCATGTTTCTATAGAACAGAATTATATTTATCAGGTTATTTAGTGTTTTCTTAATATTAAAGGTCAAAAATAATTTTTAAACTCGACGTACGGTATTATAAACATTTTATTATTTAGTTTGTCTTGTGTTTAAAATGTCTAGCTAAAATTTTGCTTAAAAAGTGTTTCATACATTATTTCAAAAGAAGAGGAAATTTCTCTCACCTACATAAAACCATTTGGTACTCTGCGAGGGTTAAAATATTCAATGTAATCAAAAGAATCACTCTTGTACTAAAACACGTTTAACAGGGTTAGCCCCAGGCTATTAAGGGTGCAGTGAGATTTCACTTCCACATAATCTCAATCTTCCCGAAACCCACGCTGAAGTTTGAACATCACAATACCTATGTATGACAAGTTCTTTTCTCGGAATTATAAATTAGGCTAAAAATTCTAAAGTTTATTATTGTGATCTGAAGTTACAATATTAATTCTTGGTTATACACTTTTTCAATCGGCTATGCAACACCAATCTTTCTTACCGATATGGCGATGCGTATAAATACTAATTTTAGTATTATTATGATGGCCGAAACGTTGGTAGTTGTATCTACTAATACGCGGTTTGCCCCGGACAGACAAGTTCATACTAATTTTAGTATTTCATACGTACCTATTACGAATCCGTTCCTCAAATATTGTTTGGATACTTATCGAACTTTCCGACTCATAACTTCTAGAGATCTCTTTACGTCAGTTATATCACATACACTTTCTTATTTTTAATCAATTATAAATACAGATGCATTTTTCATAATGCTAAAACCTTTTTGTTTTTCCATGATAGAATCAGTACACGATCTGAGCTCCTCCTGTTCAAATCGTATTGGGTGGTCTCCTCTTGTTAAGAGCTCGGCACTTACTCTCGAAGACTGGATCTTTAGAACTTTGATGAATTTAATACATATCTAGCTAATAGACGATTGAATTTAATACATTACTTACCTACCGCGATTGTATATTGAAAACAAGTTCCACTATCCACAAAGGCAAACATAATAAGGGTTGGTATTTTATATGTGAATTTTACTAGAAGGAACTCCAATTACCTGTGGAATATGTGTTAATCGATAGCGTGCCACACAAATCATACGTTTCAGTTAATCTTGAAACACGAAATAAAAATTACATCGTTTCATAATCACAATCTATGGCATGGAAATATTGATTATAACCTCTTAATATTTGCAATCGGAGATCATACTTCAAACAATGAACATAAACCTCAAAGATTGTCTCCATATACATATAAGCTAGAAGACGCTCCACCACATCTCAAGTATCGATTTGATCTAGTCAATGAAGTACCGGAAAGTAAAATATTACATCTATATCAATACAGTCCAACGCTGCGCCCGCGAGTGCCATGTCGCCCCCGACCTACTTTTTCGAGCCCTGCGACACGATTATAAATTGAAATAAATTCAATGCATAAAAAATAATTCAAAAAGAATTTAAAAGAATTTTTCAAAATTAATAAGTTGCATTATTATTGTTGTAGTTATTATTATTGTTAACATCATAATGTCATTTGGTATCCGCGCTCCCAAATCAATGAGTCATTAAATCAGAAAAGGTTGGACAGGGTTAATCTAAATGATACTACGCTCAGCTGTTGACTGGACGACCGGGGTACGGTCCCCGGAGGAACATGGGTTTTTCATCACACCTCAACTGACCAGGTCTACTCAACCTCATGTAAAATGAGTACCAGATCTATCCTGACACCGACAGCGGTGGTCTGGCGATAGCGTCTTCGTTTCCTCGATTCCTCGCAGAGTGGTAAAGCGTGGGTTCAAACTCTCCTCGGCCGAACTAGGTGAGGTTTTCAGCTGGGGTTTCCCTCACCTACTCCAGACAAATGTCTGTTCGGTACCATAAGTTCCCCGGCAACCCATCATCTTTCCTTCCGAATTCCCTTACCCAAGCCCCACGGTTAGGTGGAAGAGTCTGAACATCGCCAAAAGGCAGAAAATAAATAAATAAATAAATAAATAATGAATAAATCCTGGGAGTCAATCTGGCCACAGTGAAATGCTTACCACATCTTCTCCTCCTTGTGCGGAAACCAAGCAATAACGGAGCTCTACCCTCCATAATTCCCATAGNTCTACCCTCCATAATTTCCATAGGTACTTACGGGGTTTGCAGAGATGACATCATGACTTTGAGATGATACAAAAAGCTTTAACTTTTACCAAATTTATTTGAGAAAAGAATATGCTGAATTTTGTAGCCATCATCATCATACACAATAATACGTAAAAAACCTATGTATCATAGATTTTTCGTTCCGTTTCTGTGTAACTGGATTGAGCAAATCTCTCAAATAACGTATCGAACTTCACAGCATTAAAAGAATTGTCTACGAGGTCCTATTATTTTATTTTTTACCTTNATTTCTGTGTAACTGGATGAAGCAAATCTCTCAAATAACGTATCGAACTTCACAGCATTAAAAGAATTGTCTACGAGGTCCTATTATTTTATTTTTTACCTTTTCCCTTCCGAGATAACAACATTTAAAAATTAAATCAACAAAAGGCGCTACTTGACTCATTTATTTGAAATCGACGTAGCTTGACTTCTTGATTTCTGGAAAATGCAAGTCTTATAAGTAATAAATAATATTCGTAGTGCCCCTTGTGTATTGTTATAGTATAAATATCTGTTCTGATCTCCTGTTTATATTTTTAATGCTAGTTATGACGCCGAGTGAAACTTGCGTACAATGAGATGATATGTGGAGTAATAGTATCTGCAATATTATTCAGGTAAATAAAATATCTTTGCTACTTAAAAGTAAACATTCATATTTTCATACAGATTTAGGCTAGATTCAATTTTCCGCACTATTTAATAGCACGGGTTGACCAAGTATATTGGGAAATACATGTAGAACACCCGCTCAACTAACGAGTATTAAGGGATTTTACCGTTGCAGCTACACAAGGCAAAATCAAGACTTTTGTTTCCAGATATAAACTACATCATATATGAAGAACGTATTATCGGCACTGCCAACAACGGAACGATTCGTCTCATCGCAACTGATAATAGCATTTGCTGTCAGATAATATGTTCCTTCAATTTCTCATGAATTCGTAATCACTAATCACTGAACCATCAATATTGCCTCCCTCCCTCACGGATACATACATTGCATACACGCTCACCCCGTGCAGGATAAATACATCACCTCCACTAAAAGCACTTCATTGAACGGAAACATTTTGTGTAAAAGAAGTTCTGCTGTGAAATAAGTTCAATATTTTCTCATTTAGGACTGATATTCCTCGATTAATCAAAAACAAAACAATGGCTTAACAATAATTTCACCGTGACGAAAAATATGCTGTACGATTCTCTACTGGATCTGGATAAAGCCCGTTTCTTCGCTTGGTATTATAATATCAATGTTTACATGTATGAACACAATTTACAACAATTTTTTTTGTGGGTCTTTAGGGCATGGTCATTAGAGTCAACAATTCATATCAGTAACAAGTAAAAACGTCTTTCTATAATCTATAGGATTGAATAATGGAGTACCTCTCCACACTCAAATCAGAAAGTTTTAGAACGGATCCAATCCTTCCCTTATCGAAAGAAGCACTAAGTCAAATCAATAACACAACATACAGTTTACATACCTCAACTATCAATTAACGATCTGTATTATATATTAAAGAAAAAACAACAAGTTCACCAGATATCTACAAACAAGGGATAGAAAGTTGATAGAACAGATAACGTTGGGAATTTTTTTTTAATTATAGGCTTTCAATCTTCATTTTAGATTCGTTGCAATCATGCCTAAAAATCATTATTATTAACTTATTATTATTTATTTTTATCATTTGCACTAATAACGTAAGAAAACAAATTACCCTCCAATCAAAATGGGAATATTTCCTTTAAGCGAATCTCTCGATTGCAAATTATAACTGATTACACATACTGCTCTGCCTTACGGGGAAACCGGGATAATTAAATTAAAAACAAGGCAGTAGAATTCATCCTATCGTGACAGTGAATGTGATGCCCTCCTCCTCATCGGGGTTGCGTGTAATCAGAATGTAGGTCTATACTCATCTAATACAATATCGTGATGTTCGTCTTATGTAGAATACAAATCTATACCACTCGATGGATCTTTATCGAACTCTTATGAATATTGTCTGAAACTGTCTAGATTAACCAGAAGGTTATTAAAAAAATTTAACTGTCTCTCCCGAACAGAATTGTACGAGTTTTTTTCCTTGTTTTTTTTCGTAAAATCAGGTTTTCTCGGGGTTCTCCCATTTCCCCTGCCTATCATTCCACCACAACATTCACTCATCATCATTCACCCCCATATCATTCATTAATCACACGCNACAGGTCGGACCAGCTGGAGATGTATACGCAACGAAACTCTCTCCGGATCTTCGGTGTCAGTGAATCTGACCATGAAGACACTGATTCACTGGTTTTAGAAATGTCATAGCAGATAAGTGTGCCTTTAGATTTATCTAATATTGATAGGAGCCACAGAGTGAGTCTGAAAATCCCTGGTAAAAACCGCCCCATAATTGTTAAATTTGTTAGTTACAGGAAGCGGCGCGAAATGTTTCGTGCTAAAAGTAAATTAAAGAATAGGGGTAAAACTATCCGTGAGGACCTCACCAAACAACGTTTCGAAGTTCTCACTGCCGCAGAAACTCGCTTCCGGATCCGGAATGTCTGGACTGAAAATGGGTAATATTATTGTGAAGAAAGGTAATACTCTGCTAAGAATTCAAATACTGGCTGAGCTTAGTAGCATAGATTATTAGACTTACAGCGCCCAACTCCACATTCCTTCCCTCGCGTAGACCTCCAAATACTCTTACCTATTTTCTTTGCATTTGCCACTCTTGTTTTTCTTCTTTCAACCTTTTCCACACAACTTCCCTAACTAAACTTTCTACTAACCACACTACACAAATTTCTTATTCTTACTTTTCTCATTGATTTACTTATTTTATTGTTTATTTTATTTTCTTAAACATACTTCATTCTATTTTGCTTTACTTATATTACTGTGCTCACCATGTTGCAATTAAAAGGTTTTATATTTTAAAGGTTGTTCCTTCGCTTAACCCTTGCTCGAACAAGCACCGCAAATTAAACTTTTTTCATCATGCTTTCCTCCGCACCTTCTGGAAATACCCCCTCCCTCAGGAATCAAACCCGCTCGCGTTAAGTGCTCTACACAATAGTCTCCAGAACCCTTTCCCTCATTCTCTATTTGTAGCTCACGTAAATACCCATTCCCTTTTCTGTCAACATAGTGAAATAATGGAAATTCTTTCAAATCAGCATTTGCACGCGTTACTCGCCAGTGAAACTTGGCTGAAAAATTCCTTAAACTCGAATTTAGTTGAGGTTCCTGGTTATCGCTTTCTGCGCGCTGATAGAAATAGAAAAGACGGTGGTGGAGTTGGCGTATATCTCTGTGATGACTTAAATTATAAAACCTTTTTCACTTCTGAAGACGATCGAAATTGTATTGCAGAATACTTATTTGTTGAAATTGAATTACTGAACAAGAAATGTCTTTTAGCAGTTGTATACAATCCTCTAAAATGTGGTAGTGTCTATGATTTANATATAGTTGATGTACCAGTTTATCGCTTTCTGCGCGCTAATAGAAGTAGAAAAGGCGGTGGAGGAGTTGGCATATATCTCCGTGATGACTTAAATTATAAAATCATTTTCACTTCTGTAGACAATCGAAATTGTTTTGCAGAATACTTATTTGCTGAAGTTGAATTACTGAACAAGAAATACCTTTTAGTAGTTGTATACAATTCTCCTAAATGCGGCTGTGTCTATGATTTAGATGAATTATTCTCATGTTGCGTAACTAAAATTGAATTCACAACAGTTATGAGCGATATAAACTGCAATCTCGCTCATATGACACTAATCACGCAACCGCTTTTACTCGTTTCTTTTTCAGTATGAATTTAGAAATTCTACCTCTTGACCTCACCCATCACACAAATAAAATCTCAGACATGGATTGATCATATTATTGTGTCGAATCCAGAAAAAGTACGCTTTCACAGACAATTTCCTGTTCCAGGAATTTTGAAGCACGATCTCATTTACCTTTCGTACAGTCTTAAATGTCCAAAGTATAATCCTAAAATAATTCAATACCGAGATTATAAGAACATGGATAAAAATGCTTTTTTTCTTGAAGGTCTTCGCCTTCCATGGCATCGTGTATATCAAGAACCTTCCCTTAACGGTAAAGACTCAGTTTTTACAGAATTAATAAATACCCATATAAATCGTCATATACCGTTAAAGAAAGCACGTGTAACACGTCCCCAGCTCCTTGGATAACGACTGAAATCCGGAAATTAATGAAACAGAGAAATATTGCTTACTCAATTGTCCGCCATAATAAAACAGAAACGGACCGAAAAAATTATAAATTGCTGTGAAATAAAGTCACTCATAAATTGAGGAATGAAAAAATGAAATATTATCACGACATATTCGGTGCAGAACGAGACAGTAAATCGGTTTGGATAACTGTTAAAAACATTGGATAAAGAAAAAGAAAAGTTCCATATGATATTAATACATCCCTTGATAAATTAAATGATCATTTTGTGAACCAAGTACCGTGTATTGATAGCTCGTTAAAAGAAACAGTTCTAAATAATCTGCATAATCAAGGTAGTACCATAAGGGATTCTTTTTATTTTTCCTCTGTTAATTAATCTGATGTTCTGAAATTCATAATGAGTATTAAATCTAATGCCACGGGACGTGATAACCTAAATGTAAAAATAATAATAATTTGTTGCAACTTTGCTCTTCCGGCAGTAACAGACATTATTAATAACTCTCTCTATAGTGTTGCTTTCCCCACGGTATGGAAAACTGCTTTTGTACATCCAATCCCTAAAACAACACAACCAAAGCATTCGAATGAATATCGCCCAATTAGCATTTTACCTGCTCTCTCAAAGGTACTAGAAAAATTTGCCCGCAAGCAAATAGAAGACTTTCTTTTATCTAATAATATAATGAATGAATTTCAATCGGGTTTTCGAACGGGTAAAAGCACTGGGACAGCCCTATTAAATGTTATCGAAGATGTTCGTAATGCAACTGATTCAGGAAAAATAACTTTTAGTTCTTTTTGAGTTCGATTCGGTCTTCGAAAACCTTCGATTCGGTCGATCATGGTATCCTTCTTGCAAAATTAAGATAACTGGGATTTGCAATGCCGACTGTAAATTGGTTCTCGGAATATTTAACAAATCGTAAACAAATAGTCGTAATTAATAATAAAAAATCGGTAGCCCTCTAGATAAAAAGAGGTATAGCAACCAGCTAACATAAGATCAGTCACTGAACTCATACATACAGATCTGGAATCGCTACACAAGTGAGCTATATCGTTAGGTCTTCTCTTAAATCCCTCTAAATCACCATGTATTCTCCTCGGTTCAAAGTAATATATCAAAAAAATTACAAACACACAATTACCTGACATCATAGTGGACCAAACACCAATAGCATGGTATAATAGTGTAAAAAATTTAGGCATCTCACTTAGCTGGCAAAACCAAATTGAAAAAATATGTTTGAACGTGTGCTCTTCGATTCATTCCGTGAAACGTTTACGTGATATTTTACCAACTCCTATACGAGAAACCCTTATCAAATACCTAGTCTTGCCTCATTTTGGCTACTCTGACTTCTTTCTTACAGATGTAACGGGAAAATTGGAACATAAATTAGAAACAGCACAAAATGCACGCATGTTTTATTTTCGACTTAAGGAAGTATGATCATGTTTCAGAATTCTATGAAAGATCCGGTATCCTCACACTTGAGAAACGACGTTCGTTACATATGTTACTCCTTCTGTATAAGATCCTCAATAGCGACCATTAAAAAAAATTAGCTGAACGTTTTCAGTTTTTGAAATTAAAACGCGCGTGAGACTGATTCCTTCTCACGATCCCAAAACATAACACGATCCTTTTCAGTAAATCATTTACTGTACAATCTATCACAACATGGAACAAGTTACAAACTCAAATTAAATCTCTTCCTTCATTCCCTTCATATAAGCGACATCTATCTACGAGGTTGCAACATTATTCACTTTAGTCACTTTACAATACACTTCCCTCCTCTTCGCACTTCTTACCCCCTCTTCTTCCTCACTCATTTCCTGTCTCTAACGCTTCTTTCACTTTCTTCTCTCGCCAACCTCCATAATCCTTCTCACCCGTTTAATGTTTATGTAAAATGTATTTACGTCTCATGTACTATGTAAAAATAGTAAAACAAATTAAAAATAAAATTGTATTCTGTTTCTCATCGTTTTGAATTTGTACATAGATTTTTAAAAATAAATTAACAATTAGTTATACATATGTTGAATTTGTAATTAGAATTTGTAATCATTTTTATCCTTTTTAGTACACAAATTTTACATTTATAAATATTTACATTTAAATTTTACATTCTTTATTTGTTTTTTAAGTCTTGTACAGTGTTTTCTTCTGCGTTCTGTGTTTCATTTATTCGCACTATGATGTTTCCTTTACTTTTTTGAACTCTCAAATTCAGTCGTTTATAGAAATTACAATTATCTTGATATTTATATTTCTCATAGTGTTATGTTAAAATATTTTTTATTAAGTTTAAATTGTAAATTTTCTTATGTGTGTATCATATTATGGTAATTGTTATATTGTAATATTATCTTGTTCGGCCCTAAGCCGCCATCCTGATTGAGGGTTTTGCTGGGTTTTTCCTCAATCGCTTAAGGTTTCCCGGGAGATGGTCCCTTGCTTCGCTTTCCCAGACTTAAATGTAAACGTTACTCCTCCCTTATTTCTCTACTTCTGTATAAATGGTATTTTTTTCTTACGTGGTCAGACGGTAGGGCAGACCCTATGGTCTGAATCTCGCCACTAAATAAAGACATTATTATATTATTATTATAATAATTACTATTATCAAATTAACGGGATAAAATTCTTTTCCCCCGTTTCGTCTCAATATACTCCACGGCGACGTCACGAAGTGATGTTAAAAAGCGGGGTTCACTAGCTCCCTTAACGGTCTTTTCATACCATCGAGTGAACATTAAAAATACAATAGAGTGAACAGCCCAAGAAAACAGGAAAACAGGACACTCTACAAAATAGCTGCAATTTAAGAATACATCTGACCGTTATTCTTGTCAATAAGGGAGAAAACTTTTCACAATATCCAGATTTTAATATATTTAAATTTTTCTCTTTTATTTTACATATACTTTTTACATTGAACAAGAACCAGGATTAGAAGCATTGACTGTCTCTTGAATGTCATATTTATTACGACAATATCTTGAAGGAGGGTTCGCCATTTTAGAAACAATAAGTTACTAATGTTGGTTTTACAGTTTGGCTGATTATCTCGTCAGACAGGCCCCCATGCATAAACGAATTAATATAACCGCATCCATATAAGGAGTACGCTTTGATTATTTACTCTGTTCCACAAATATCCAACTTTTTTACAAATTTTTGAAATCTTTCCAAACGAAGACTCAACAATGGGATGTAAGAGAATGCAAAAAATTATACTATGAATTTACGAGTCAAATTTGCTTGACATTTTGCGATCCGTTGGAATTGTTCTCAGGGTACCGGACGGTAATTCCAGGACAATCTCGTTCTTAACCCGATGTATATTCACTCCTAAATACGATGAAGCTTTCAGCAAGGATGTGTCCAAGGGGGTGTGGGGTCCAAGGGGCCCGGACCGCCCTCTTCCATTCCATAAAAAATATACTGAGAAATGAAATTACTGTGAATTATGTTATATAAAGGATTGTTCATCTAATGCGTGTATTACTGAGTTGTTGTTGAGTTTAAATTAGTATAATTATTATAAATAAAAATAAAATTTGAACCTTGTAAGAGATAATTTTATTTAAACTCCACATTCTCATCCCCTTAGCAAAATTCTGGTTACGTCCCTGCTACTAGGAAACGAAAGAGAGAATGAAAGGGCGATAAGGGGTTGTGTTTTAAAGGAAATGAAGAACTGATTAATATAAATATTATTTAAAATATTATTTTAAATGTGTTCATAAATATTAATATAAATATAATTGTAAATATTATTGTAAATGTTATGGTAAGTATTATTATAAATATTATAGCGATTTTATATTTTAATATAATACATCAATTCATGAAAGAGATCATTAACAATTCTTTAAATAGTTAGAAAATTTATTAATTGTTTAAAATGGCAAATACATATTGAAGAACAAATATACATTTTATCAATTTCAGTATTATCTGTTGAAAGTTCAGGGTCTCTTAGCTCCCCCCCCCCACCATAGATCCGCCTCTNTGGTTACAATAACGTGCCATGTAGAGCGGGGCTTGAGACAAACCCCGTCCGCCCCCTCCCTTGACCTCCGCGCCTCTGCGATTGCCGTCATGCTGGTTCGCTCGCCTCCACGCCACTTCCGCCGCCACTGCCTGCGAAAGCAAACGAGTGCAGGGCGGTGGCGACGTAGGAGGTGCCCGGTTCCCACAAGTGTGTCACCGGGGGCAACGTCGTTGGCGGTGGGGGCGGAAGCGGCGCCTCTGGTCGGACGCAACCGAGTGGGTGGCGGCGGAGAGAAAGATGGAGCCGGAGGCTTCGATGATTGAGACAAGCGAATGGGTGATTGTATAGCGGCGCTGATATAGGAGATACGCATAACAGAAGCCTCTCAGAGCTCTCTGATGTATTTGCACACCCGTCGCGTCGGACTGGAAACGAGCCTCCTTTGAGAGACACCTCACTGCCTGTGACAACGTGTTTGTAGCTTTTCTTGTGATGTTGGAATGCACTGGTCATGCATTGATTGATATCTAAAGATGTTATGATATATTGTTACAGAGTTCTAGTTCATTTTATATTACGATTCACGTCAGGGACGTTTATTAAACAAGAAAATTATTATCAAGATTTCACCTAAATATATCCAAGTAATACTGCCTCTGTTGCACGTTTTTTTATGCGAAAGCGTGATAAGAAATGCGTTAAAACATAAAACACACGATGAATATATTTTTTTCTTTAACAAATGAAAACGTAATACCTATATTTAGCAAAAAGTTTAAATGGAATATTGGATACTGAGACTCCGCGAAATCCCTTGCGTTAGGTATGTATTTTCTACGTAAATATTTCTTCAATGCAAAGAAATCTATTTTACCTATTGAAAATAATTGTCATATTCCCTTTTTAAAACAAAATTTAATGCGAATCAAACCACAGATAATGAACAGAAGAAATAACTTTACCACAGAAGAGAGATTGCCACCAATAAACCTCAACGCTCATTAAATGACCAGAGAAATGATAAAAGACATTTGGCAACATGTTCGCTGAGAGTCTGCAAATGCTTTCTTAATGATATATTCATAATTTTTTTAACATAATTTAGCAAATATTTCGGTACCAAAATCCGTTGTAAACCTTCAGTTTTTTCTCCGACTATTTAATATTCTCCAATTATTTCCAGGTGTAGTTTTAAATTTACCCCTTTCGGATATTAAAATTTTCTTTTATAAAATAGGGACGAGTATAATGTTTTCTCTCTAGAATTAACATATCTAATCCTCGTATTTAAAAACATGAATTTTCTAAGTAATTGTAATTCAACGTGGTATTCATTTGAAATTCGGTTACTAAGCTTTAAAAGGAATCTGCATAATAAAGTTTTTAAAAAAATCTGCATAAAATAGAGATCCCTATTCTATGGTATGGTACTCATAGAACGATATGCTTATTTTTATCGACAGTATTTTCTTCGTAATAATATAATGATATGCTTTCGACTAATGAGATGTACACTAAAAATATTATTTCCTTTATTTTCACACATTCTGTATGAGATATTTTTAAAACATTTAAATTTTTGGTTAGAGAATATTCAAATAATCAAAAAGTATCGTAATAACAGAACGCTTTCATTTTCTAATTTTATAAACGACTCCTGCAGATAAATGTGGACACAGGAAGTCAAAGTTTGGTTAGCAAAAGAAGTTGGGGTAGAGTGGCCATCTGGACTTGTTGGCAATGAGCCTGATCTTAGCGACCAATTGCTGAAGATGTCTATTGCAGCTGTTGACTCACAGTTCACTCAACGAATCAGTAAGAGATTCTCTGCGTTCCAATCAATAGTTTCCGCAACAAATACCATTCTCAGGGGTCGTCATTCTATGTCCATGGAGCACTTCAAAGTTACAAGGATGCTTCATGACCCTCGGAAATTCTTTGAAGAGGAATCTCTCTCAATATTATCTTCCAAGTTTTATATCCCACATATATAATTTGTATTGCATTTATCAATAACATTATGCATTTATCAATTTTATTATGCTTTTGTAAATAACTAATGATTAAAAACACGTTTATATTTCGGTCCCCCAGTCCAATAATTTGAGCGAACCCACAATATTGATTTTTTTTGTTAACAACTAGCTGACCCGATAGACGTTGTCCTGTCCAAATTTCAATAAATTTGTTTGTGATCGTTTTATGTATTTGTGAAAAGCTATTTTTAATGTATAAACAAGGTAAATACCTGGAATCGATTTGGAACCATGCGGTTTTGTTCCAAAATTTAAGTCACAATTGAATTAAGTCAGAATTTCATATGAACCAAATGATTTATCATCTTCCATTAAATTTGAAATCACAATGAATCTCAAGGGATTTTATTTACATTTCGATTTCTATTGCAAGATCGATGTTCAAGTAAACAATCAAAACAAAGAAATGCTTTGTTTCGATTGGTTTGCTGTGACATCACCATTCCGTTCATTGCAATGCTTTATGATACAGGATTTTTTTGTCTGGTGCGTAAACAAACAAAGCTGATGGTTTTCCGATACGAGAACAGGCCACAACACAACGAGAAGCATGGATTTTCAAGATTAATGCCACAAACACTCAATGACTATCCTTGTGATTTGTTTAAATTATGATTTTTGCAGTTTGTCAGAATTTTCCGACTTTCCTTATAATTGTCCCGATTTTTTCCGAAAACTTTTCCAGCACCATAACAACAAAAAATAACAAAAAAATACGCATATCCATCGTTCAAATCGTGAGTTATGGTCTTGTGTTCATACACAAATCCCATACGAAAAAGCACTTTGTTTTTCCAGAATTTTCCAATTTTCCCGGCAACTTTCCTAGTTTTTCTTTCCCTGAAAACCTTATTCTGACTATTTCGAACATTTCTTTTTTAAATTTGCCAAATCGGTCCAGCCGTTCTTAAATGATGCGCTTACCAATGAACAGCATTTTATTTTTATTTATATAGATTAACAAAATTTTCTACTGACACTAAATTTCATTTGTTTCTACTAACACTAAATTACGTTATCAATGAAGATTTGAAACTTCACTTTAGTAGATGATGCGCGCCTATACACGCGAAAGTCTTTTGACTATTGGATTGCGGAATCTTTGACGCGAGAAATTTTCTCAGACGTCTTGTCATGCGAAAGAAATAAAATTCTTAAAAGATAGAAAATAATTAAAGCTTTGAATAAGATAAGTCTTAAGCGAATTTACTTTAGGTCTATTTTTTCAGTCCCCTGATAAAATCAGGGTTTTGTTGAGATTTTGAAATGAATACAAGGTAAACAAGCAAAATACCCTGAGCTCTCTTAAATAGCAATGAATATCACGCAAGGAATAACACGAAGGTAGGAGAGACAGGCATGTTGTAAACAAATAACGAACAAAAACCATTACTCTGATTAAAACACAACTTTGACAAAACCACTATAGCTTTACTGTTTCTATGTTTTACATCAATATCAGAACAAAGGTTCGTACCTACCTACGTACGAAGTGAAGAGCTGTAGCATTATGTCTCATTTGGATTATATGTTACGGAGGTCTTTCACTTACCATGTAATGACCTCCGTTCGGCACCCTCTGCGCACTTGCCAAAATTTTTTCCTCAATATTCAGGTATGTAATTTTGTCGGTTTGCTCACTCTGTATTTGTTTTCTTCTATTCATTCTTCATTGTTCTTTTCTTTATTTCATTTCATATTTTCAATAATTTTTACACTTCCTTCGATACTGTTCTTACATCTCAATTATTGTATACTTTCATGCTTCAATTATTGTTATTTTCATGTGTGTATATTACTGACGATGGCTGCTATGCAGCCGAAAAAGTTTTATAACATTAAAACAATGAGCAACAAACAAACGACGTTTAATTTATCATTCTATTATACTTTTACAATAAAGGTGATTGTATATATTTCGCGATCACGCTCAAGACTATTATATTTTCTTTCATTCATATTTCTACTCTGAAGTACTTACAAGTTTTTACTTTTGAACTGGAAACGTTCGTATGTATGTCGTCCTTTCGTTTCAAATTTGTAATTGATTTTCCGGTTACTTCCACGTTGAGATTGAGCTGAAATTTTACAGATGTGTAGTTTGTATGACAATCGAAGATTGTGGTACTATTGAGCTGATCTGATGATGGAGGTGGGAAGTAAGATTTCGAATGTCCTAATCGCAAATTGTAGTCCCGTCGAGCCCATTAATTTTGTTTTCTTGAGCAATATTTACAATAAATGATGATTAGTTATTTACTTAGTAGTTTGAGTGCCTAGTATAGTATATTAAATAAAAAGATGTTGTCTTGCACTATTTATTTTATGAATCAAGGTGAAGCTTTTTCAACCCCCACTGGAGGTATCATCATGCTGAAAATCTCTCTGAAGGCGTTGGAAAAATAAAAAATAAATTTTAAAAGAGTGAAGTAACAAGCTTCTCAAGATTTTAAAATTTGTATTTTACGGAAAATTAGTTTTTACTTTTTAGAACGAAACTTCTTAAATAAAACATTGTTTTATAAAATGTTCTTTTTACGATAATTTGATTTTATGAGATATAGTAACATGTTTTCTCTTTTGGTTCAGGCGAAAGTTTTGGAAAATATTGAAATCATGGTTCCGCTAATAATTCCGTTCCCGGAAAAATAAATGTTTTGAATCGGTTTTCGGTTCATTATTTCTCTCGTTTTACGTGGCAATGCTTACATGCAAATATCAAGCCCATAAACTCTGCCAGTTATACTTTATCTTCTTGATAAGGTCTCCAGAGTAACCATTCAAATATTCATTTTCACGTATTAATCAAATGTGCTCTAATTTAATGAATGTGCCTGTTTTCGAGGAATTCATTCCACTCTGACTGCTCAATTTTAATATAAACAACTAAAAAGACAAGCTGACAGTAAATTTCGGCCATAGTTCAATGACGATGCATAATTACTTACGTTAACGCAGATAAATTTATTATTACTTTTATCCTTACCTCTTATTCTTTCCAATTCCATGTAACACTTTTAATGATATAATTAAGCTTGTTATATCATTCTCCTTTTGTTCCTTCAAAATCTTAATACTAGTTTAGTAAATGTCAAAAAAGTAAAATTAAATTTACGTCGCTTATCACTTTTCACCATACAAAAAACTGTTCCAAAATTATTAATTTGGTATCGTATTCAGTAATTTTCGAGTTATTGTTAATNCAGTAATTTTCGAGTTATTGTTAATAGACAACCAATAAGTGATGTATATAGTTGTAATAGTGTCCTAATGGCACTCAGACGCAAGTCCTCAAAGACCTTTTATGAATGCGACTAGAAATATTCTCATAAATACCTTTCAGATAATGAACCATGTCGACTTTGACTTTTAATAATTGATAAGAGAGGGCAGTATTCATAAATCAATAAATTATTAACAATGTTAAGAAATATTCGAGCTCCACGTATGTTTACTCTCCACATAGGGGGGGGCATAATAAATCTAAGGAAAATAATATGACTACGTGCCCCGAAAAAGCATACAAAAGTAAAGTGCAGCATAGATAATGGTTAAGGGATAATTTAGAACAATTTTACTCTGTTCCACTGGCGTCTTTCGGATTAAGTAAATCCTTCAAAACTATGCCTGAAGTTCAGAGTTCAAATAAAGTTCACAGTATCATTCTCTAGAATGGTCGATCACTATTTTCTTTCAACTCGGTCCATTCTTCTAGCGTAAATACGTCACAATAAAAAATATGAATTAAAAATATGAATTAAAAATATATTTCTTTCCGCCGTGTATTGGTGAAAGGTCAAACTGTGTCTCTTGGGTATACCCTG
>NNCF01143701.1:0-17254 GCA_002313205.1 Laupala kohalensis
CCACGAATGCCTAAAGAATGCAATTTGGAAAGGAGAATTTCGTGATCGATGACATCGAATGCTTTGGATGAGTCAAGAAAAACACCCTGAGGATTTTCTCCACGGTCTAGAGATGTGGTAACATTGTTTAAGAAGGAAAATATGGCGCTCGTAGTGGAAAAGGATTTCCTAAAACCTTGTTGACCGTCAGAGAGAATGTTATTTTTTGATAAAAAATCTAGAAGACGCTTATAGAACAATTTTTCTAGGATTTTTGAGAAAGTGGGTAGTAGAGATATTGGTCGGTAATTTCCAATATTAAGTTTGNCTAGGATTTTTGAGAAAGTGGGTAGTAGAGATATTGGTCGGTAATTTCCAATATTAAGTTTGTTTCCTTTCTTGCGTAAAGGTTTCACTTTAGCTCTCTTAAATATTTTAGGAAACACACCTTCCGATAAAGAACTATTAAAAATATATTTGAGTAAATTTAATATAGCATTGGACGAAAATTTAACAATAAACTGAGGTATATCATCTTCGCCTGTTGAAAATTTGTTTTTTAATGAGCTGATGATTCTCATGACTTCACTGGCGTTAGTTTCGGAAGTGAACNCAGCGTGGGGGGAAAATTTAACAATAATCTCAGGTATATCATCCATGCCTGTTGAAAATTTGTTTTTTAATGAGCTGATGATTCCCATGACTTCACGAGCGTTAGTTTCCGCAGTGAACATAGAATTGGGTATGTGGGTGGATATAATTGAAGGACATTGATTTGGATATATTGAGTTCGTTATTTTACCTACTTCTGAGAAGAAAGAATTAAACAAACTTGTGATGTCCTGAGGATTTGTTACGATTTTTCCATCGTTTAGTAAAGAAACATTTTCTTCGCGATTTTTAGAAGTTTTCGTGTAATTGTTAACAACATTCCACATGGCTTTCATCCGGTTGTTCGATTTTAGTATATNTTTTTACCAATATTCCACATGGCTTTTATCCGGTTGTTCGATTTTAGTATATACCTGTCGTTTTCCATTACTTTAGCTGCATAGACTACTTTTCTAAGAATAGTCTTAAATTTACGAAAATAATTATGGAATTCGGGTGGTTGGTTATAGCGTTTTGAAAGATAATATAAACGGCGTTGGTTTTTTGAAGAAATCCTTATCCCTTACTGAATTACTGCATTACAATATCTGAATCGAACAATAGTCAATCATGTACATATTTCTTCCGTGTACCCTACACGTGGAGAATATATGTGATAACTTTCGGTCAAGTGAAAATGGCGACCAGCCGGAACTCGAACCCGGCTCACTCTAGGTCTGGGTGGAAATGGTGTACAGTTGTGGAAGGCGAACCGGTGGTGTAGCGTTTAACACCCGGGTCCGAGTCCCGGCTGGTCCCTATTTCCACTTGACCGAAAGTTATCAAATAGTCAATCAATTTAAAAAGGAGAAGAATCACATTGGACAAACAAAACCACAATAATAAATTTCTTATTACTATCTATTGTTTTTCGTTAAATTCCTCATCTATGATTTGAAAATTAAATTATATTCTTTATTCAATTTTTCAGTGTCATTCTGTGAACTGAGAGAATATTTGGTATTTCTAATAAATAACTTTTCTGAAATGCTACGTTTCATATAATTACTTTCAATGTCCAATATCTGTACATTATCCCAATCAATTTGATGGCCTTGTATTATTCTGTGTTTAGATAGAACGTTTTGATTGATGCCCTGGTAACTAAAATTCTAAGTTTCTTCAGTGATTCACTGCAGAGCTTCGCCGTCGCCCGGTCGGTGGCAGAGCTTTTGCCCCGGTCGGAGCGATCCTTCCAGGTCAAGCGCTGAGCCGATTCTGAATTTCCAGCTGTCGCTAGCGGAATTATTACACCTCGGTATGCATTGTTGGCTTTCCAGAATCATCCTAACAACGTTCATTTATCTAGATTTTTTTAGGCTTTTCTTAACAAACATTCACGACGCGTTGAATACGTACTCAAACAATATGCGTCCTTTGGACCCATGGAACTTGTATTGTTTATAAGTTGCTTTGGTTTAGTCCAAAGTGTTGGCCTTGCATGTAGAGCGTCTGGGTATAAACAATCGTCGTTTGTCTCGTAATGCAAACACATCATGGCGTTTGATGTTACAGCGTCTTGCTATGACAATACATAGAAGTGTTAATGTCTTCTATACAATGTTTATGAAATTTGTAGCTAGTTTCGATTATTCAATGAAAATAAATATGACTTTAATTTCGATTTAAAATGATGAACGAAAATGATCACGTTTCGTGGGACGTACCTGTATTATCATTATTTACGGTATTGTGTCAATGTAGGGGCAAACGTGCCATTCATTTAGCTCAAAAATACGGTGTGGTCTTATGTTTATGAAGAGTCATTTTTGACAGCATAAGGGCATAATTTAATCACATTGATTTCGTGCATATTCTGATAAAAATGAATATTTGTTACATATGTTTCATTTTGTTTCAACATTGTTTTCAGTTGCTAGGGAATAATTACATACTTTTATTTCTTTAATTCATAATTATGAATAATTGGTAGGTATTATAAGTTTGGTGTATGAAAAGTTAATTTATGTAATTATAATAATTATAATAATTACATGTATCTATGTTCTTGGAAATATAATTGTAAAAGTTACTCACATGTTATAATGAATTAATTTTCTAAATAATATTTAAAAGTCGGTTTTCTAGAATATTTAGGTCTATTTAAAACAATGATTTCACAGACGTTATTTTGCGTTATCACTTAATAGAACAAATGAGTTTCCGTGGTATTATTAAAATTGCCTGATGAAAGTAGATATTTCAGAAGAGTTGGGGCTCTTGAAAACGACCTGTAGTCGAACTATATAGAGATATTATGACAGAGGAATAGAAAAATAATAGAGAAAATAAGAAGTGCAAAATAGTACATGAACTAAGATAGATGAAACAGATTCATATGTCACTGAAGTTGAATATGTAGACACTGATTGTGGCGGTGAAGATTGTGGGAACGGGAAGAAATAGAAATGGACGTTCGTAGCGGCGATAATAACCCAATCAATGACGGAGAACCTAGTATTTTTTGCACGTTGCACTACAAAATATAACCACGATTGAGATATTTAATGAACAGTAGAAAAAGGTATGAAGGGAAACTGTGGGTGTTGATTGATTTGTCAGACGTTTGATCATATTGAATTCTAGAGAATGACTACTACAACCGGAACAATAATGAAAACCTTTATTTTTTTTTCGCAGATATCTTGATGTATTATTCACCAACGTCAGGGTAAGTGTGTGTCTCTAAACCGTTCACGAACTATTCATAAAAATATTGCCGATGAAGAATTAAATCGAAAACCTCATTAAAAACGTATATATTATTATAATGCGTTTCTTTTTCAAGAAGATTTCATTCTTCTATACTCAATGGCATGCTCGCTGAATCCGATTTAAGTAAATAAAAGGTCGGATTTTTTTCTTCACAGCTGCGTCGTTATGGAAGTTCAAAAAACCAATTATGTTGGAGTTTTCTCGGCCCTGGACCTAAACTCATCTTCCTTCATCCAGTTAATTTATAAAATAAGCTACAACCGATTATTTATAGGATAATCTAAAAAATTACTACATTCGTCTCGAAAATAAATAAAAACAATAATAATAAACATAAAAGAGTGAAATATTTTATCCATGGAATGTCACATCAAGTTTTCAACTCCGAAGATTTGTAAGGTTTTTAGTTTTTTTTCTTTCTTTCAGTAGAATTGCAGAACTCAGGAGTAATATCACATTCAAGACGTAGAGATCGCAGTTTAATATGCCGCGTAAACTTCTCTTTCCTGAACGACTCATCTCGATCTTCTACGTTGAACTCTGACTACATAACCAACACTTAGCGAGTATAAACGTAAAATAAGTTGATGACAAGAGACAAATCTCACCGAGGTACTTGGGGAGCGCGATGCTTGAGAATACAGTGTCAACCTAAGAAAGGTAGTCCTTACACTTAAGTGGTTACCGACATGACATATGGTTTACAGAGGAGATTACCGTGCAAACGACTCGCGGTGGCAAAGTAAAGATGGTGCTGCGGCAGTTGGAGGTGACTGTGACTCTTCGTGGAGAAGGTGGAGAAGGACTGGAGGCAAGCTGCCCTATAATTACACAGGCGCTGCCTTCTCGATTTATCACCGGGAGACCCGAGGCCCGCACGTCGCCGTTTCTTTGTCTCGGTGACAGTGTTCACCGCCTTCTCCCTCCTCCCACGTGACCAGTCTCTCCCACTAGGATTCTCCATCCACCTCCGCGATTCCAGAACATTCTCGGAAGAATGAACCGAAATTCGAATGTTTCACGAGGCATCGAGAGAGAGAGAGAGAGAGATATGTAATTACGTTTGACTTTACCGTCTCACAAGAACAATGAAGTTGAAGAGGGAAGAGGAGTTTTAAGTATACTGCTTCGAAGTATCCTTGCTTCATTTTATAAGAATTCACCTCGAGATTAATTACTTTCTTTCCAGCTTAGGTCATTACGTTGACATTTTGTATTACAAGAGAAAACTATAGATTGTAAAATTAGTACTAAAAGTTATAATACAGTGACAAATGACATCGCATTCAGATTAAATGAGTTGGAAAAATAATTTCAGAACATAAATCACAGCACGGGTTGGACAACAGCACGGGTTACCATGTAGAAATGAATTAATGTATAATAAATAATAATACATTTATTGTCAAAAAAGCAGTACAAACTGCGTATGACAACGTGGAGGACAATAAACTAATTTACTCTCCGGAAGCAAGCAAGGGATCATCCCATCAATTCCGATCAAGGGCCCTAAGGCAGAGGCGGATTCAAAAATTTCAGCAAAAATTCCTAGATAAGATAAAAAGTTAGCTGCGAGTTATAATACTAATAGAATGCCATAGTTAGTTAGTTAGTTAGTTAGTTGAAATGGTTTTTGACAAAAAAATTACACTTCTGATGTTCAATGACATGAAAAGTGATTTATGCTTGTGAAATTATTTAATTCTTCTTCATAGGGTCAGACATTAGTGTTCTGGTTGAAGAAGTTTACCTCCTAAATAATTTTTGTATTCTTATTATAGGAATGAATGCTGTCCTTGAGACTAAATTCTAGTAAGTGAAGAATCCGTGAAATGTGAGTTGTCTGGAAATAATTTGTCCTCGAGAATACGTGAATGAGTCACAAGATCTCTTGAAGTGTTATTTCGTTTCAGCTGTGCAATGGAGAATATGTACAGTAATAATCCAATTGAAATTAATATTCAACATTTATCTGTATTTTTTAGTAGTTGCTGTCTGACGCGATAACTATGTTTTAATATTATTAATTAACGTGCATATTAGTTTCCAATCGTATCAATTCTAAATGAATTGTTTATGTATAATTCTCTTCAATGCTAAGCTTTACGAAGCGACGTAACGCAAAGTAGAACTAATTATCAGTTTCATCGTCAACGTTTTGTGACGATTTAATTCCATCTGATCCTACATTAATGTATGTTTCAGAACGACTCATCTGTAAACTGGTTCACTGGATAAGAGGTAGTCCTCACCCTTTCCGACCCGTATGAATCCCCGCCACCCCACCGCCTTTCTCCGCTCCAGTGTTCTCCAGCAACATCTCCGTCGCCACACCCCCATGGCTCCGCCGTTCGTCACCGCTGTCCGCCCCCGCACCGCCGCCGCAACGGCCTCCGCCCTACCACATAGCCACCGCTCCGGAAAGGTCTAACCCGCAATTACCAGGTACCTCCGCTCCACCCCTGTTCTACGGATCCACCAAGGGTCCTCGCCATTTCCCGTCTCGTGCCGGCGAAGGAATGAGGCGGGCGGATGGGAGAGCCTTGCGGCACCCCAAGGGATGTAGCAGTGGGCGGCACGCGGAACGAAGGGGTGCGGCGTTCTGGCGCCGTACACGGTTAGGGGTGGCGCTAGCCCGAAGGGAGAATATGAAGAATGGTGAAGGATCGCATATCGTGTGTGCGGGGCGGGGATGAAATAGTTTCTTCTGACGGCCCACATACTGTTAGGGGAAGGAAACCAGCAGAGCGGAGGGAGAAAAAAGAGCGATTCTGGGGCTGAACGTATGCGTGAGAGGTTTATATGAAACTATCCACTCTGGGGACATGTTGATAAATGGAATGAAATGTCTGTGCGAAGTCAGACATTGTATTGATGTGGAAGAACTTGAGTTATGCGCTCTGAATCACTTCGCGAAGACAATAGTTATGCAATTAGTTAAAAAATAGGGAATGAGGAATGTAAATGGCAAATGTTGTAAGTGCAAAGTTTTTTCGCCAATGCTGTGAAAATCTTAGTGCTTTAAGTTGATAGTTTAATAGTTATGACGGTCGAAAGATAACGACTGCCTAAACATCATTGCGAGGATAACATATATTAAAAAATATACTACGCAATAAATATACTCGTACATTAAAATTTGAGTGACGCCAGGCAAAGTTATATTTATCAGGCGTGGCACATACACACTTTTGGGTACGATCAGTGGTATTTGGAACGTTTATTCAGAAATCAAATGTGACATTTCGAATATACTCTTTAATTACTAGACTGTAACGACTATTTCGAAAAACATCTCTATATTTTAGTTATTTAGCATAAAATTATTTTAACAGAACATCGTAAATTTGTATATTTTTTTAAAATGCAGTATTAATTGATAGAGCAAACTAGTAGATAATTTTTCATTATCAATTGTGTCATCAAAATTTTCATCATCATCAGGTTTTTTTGTCTTCGTAAAACCTTGTCATTGAAATTTAGAACGTTTTATAAACCAATAAACCAACCAGAGAAGACCAATGAAGAGTATTTCAAAGAAGTGCAACAAATACATGTATCTTATATGTACCTCAGACACACTACGTGTAAAAATATCAACTGTTGATGAATAACTATCCTCCATGCACTTCTACAAGTAATATTTTCTGAAGAAATAATATCAGAAATTAGTAAAACGAACTGTTTCCAAAACACTTGACATATTTGAGAATAATCTAATTGATTATATCAAGCTTCTTCTTAAAATAACATAATACATTTTTCAGTTAAAAAATGTCATATTTAGCCCAATTCTTGAAGTTAAAATAAAAATTAAAAATAATAATAATAATAATAATTAGGGCTTTAACGCTCGTCAACAACCAATTCTTTACAGCCCTCGTTAATATTAAGAATTTGTTATCATTTATTTGAAGCACGAAAAAAGAAAGGGAATTTCATGCTTATTGTGTTGTTTAAATATTGAGTTTTAAAGTACAATTGTATCAATATACATGCCAATAACAGTATAAATGATAAGAAAAGTTTTGTACATTTCACCGAATAACCATTAATTCACTGCCATTGGTTGGGTGTGAGAAGTAATCTACTTTTTCAACAATCATGTAAATGGTTTATTTTTTAATGTATTAAATTGTATGTTTACTTGTGTTTAATAATGTACAGTTTTTATACTGGTCGAAAAAGTATGTTGTAAATAAAAACGTAGCTCACTTAATAAATTCAAATTGTTCATTCATTGTGCGCTGATGAGAAATACAAGACAATATTGCTGTCATATATTCAAGCTAATTAATATCTTTGATAGATGTATCATTCATGATGTATTAAAACTGTTGGACTGGAATGAGTTGATAACAAAAGTCAATATACGAATAAAAGCTACAAATGATATAATTATATCATTACTCTGCACATTTCAAATAATAAAAATGCTCTCACAAATCTTCATTACTGATAATAAAATAATTGATAAATGTATATGCAACTGTATGCAGATAGTCCCCGTCGTGGCCAACGTGTCAGCGTGATTGCTCGTCACCAAATCATCCCGGGTTCGATTCGGGTCGGGGCAAGATAAAATTTGTAGCATTTCATACCCATGTCTCAGTTCAAATATGAAGAGTCCATCCTCTGCGGCAAACAACCGTAGTTGTAATACACGGATACAGCAATCTAGACTCTGTGTAGACGCTGTTCCCCCAAAGAGTTACGATGTGTCTAGTAAGTAAACTCATGAGCCTTAGTAACACTCGTCATCGTGGTCCTTCGTTGGCCGAAACGTAAATACATTGAAAAAGGCCAACCAATAACCTTCTTATTAATTCGTTTAACGAAAAAAAAATCATTTGACGTGAAAGAAATCAGATATAACTCAATTAACATATAATTAACAAGCTTCCTCAGGAACAAGTCCTCCGTTGTGGACTCCTACAACACTTTTCGCAGGATATGGCAGGATATGGCGATAAGCTGAACCTCGCACCATATACAGACATTTATTAATTTTGTTTCATCAAAATATCATAATTAAATTTAAAATTTACGGATATAAAAGCTTAAACCATATGAGATCTTAGATTTAAAAAATGTAAGATAAAAATAATGTAATAATTAATTTCCCAACAAAACGTAGATTGATATTTTTAATATCTTTTTTCTGGGATCTCGTTGATAATGAAAAAAATAACAATAGAATATAAACAGAAACTCGTTTAAAAAATGAATTGAATAAAAAATAAGTTTACTTATATTTTCAATTTAAATTTTCTTTCAAATTATTTTATTTCTAAAAACTCTCTAGTCTTAAATATTTTTACACTACTTTCAAAAATTTCCTTCAATGTGTGATGTTCTGTTTATTTTATTGTGAACTTATTCTAAAATGATTTATGCAAAATTAAAATGTCGTTTAGAGAAATTGCCTATTCGTTGTGTTTGAACTTATTCCCGTGATAATGATTTCAAATGTTCAGAAACAAACTCGATAATCTTATAAACGTAGCAATTTTTATTCTGTGAACGTCTGCCCAATAGGAGACATGTTATAACTTGGAAAAGGGGAAAGATTTGCTAAGTGATTCGTTCCGTTCTCCCTCAAATAATGGACTACGCAGTTAATTATGAGCATCTGACCAAAGCTTCCTACGTGAGATTTGTTTTTTTGAACCCGGGTGCCAAATGATTCGTATCGAGATACGTTATCGCAAATCATATAGCAGTACTTTTCTGAACATTGGAACTGTTACATAACAATCTCATTTTATGTTAAAAGTTTGTACTTTATTTAATTTATATATTCTAAAGTGTGGCATTACTTGCAAATCGCGGTAATAAAGTTACTGTATGAAATGTGGAAATAAGTTTAATATATCTTCGTTAAATTATTAAATTAAATCATGTTATTAAAAGTGCATAATTTAAGAATATGAAAAAAAATACCCATACAAATATTCATCAAATTATATTCCGTAGGTTGAATTCCTAAGTAGTTGACAGATAATATTCCACCTGTTCACATAATTGGTTTTCAATGACATCACATTCATTTATTATGGTATAATGATACCTCTGTATGCTTACATAGCTAACAGTTTAAAGACACTGCGCATTTAATATGTCTTGTCACGTACTAATTATCCGATATAATCATGCGTTTGTGAAATGCTTGTTTACTGCAGTATGTTTTGTATGATTTTCTTCATAAAATATTTTGTATTTAGATACTGAATTTTAATATAAGCCTCTTGTTTTTAGTGAATAATATATTTTTAATGAAATTTAGAAAAAATAATAATTTTTCCATTAAAATATCAATAAAAGAACAGTAACGAATACGATGCATGACTCGCTGCGACGTCTCAAAAGATTGTCGAGTATGTTCTATCGGGAGTATAACGAAACACCTTTTCTGTCGATTTTGATTTCTGCCAAAATGTGTTTTTTTTGAAACTATCCAGGAAAGAAATTATAAATTTGCCAAGTTTACGATTTTAATTTAAACTTGCCCAAAGGCGAACTATAACAGGTAGAATGAAAAGAAAGGTGAGTATTGACAGTTCTCAGAGAAGACAGTCTTGAGAGGAATAGTATGTACAAAGAGGTTTACTTCCAGATCCATTTAGAGCTTAGTGCCCCTCTTTGGGGCTCTTGAACCGGACTAACGTGACCATTCTGAAGGGCCAGTAACACCAACACGTCTGCTTCTGCTTAAGCCACGGGTGGATTTCTAAAGTTCACTTACCATCCTGTCTGAGGGAGTACACACTTCAAATAGAAGTACAACGACGGAAGACTAAATTAATGCAATTGAAACTAATAACTTGTAAGACAATACAGTGTATTTATATAGCAAATTAGGAAACTCAAAAATACTGCAATTCTACAGCATCGAAATAGCGACCTCCCATTTTACATCCTCAAAAACGTTTTGTTTACAGCTAGCGAGTCCTGAAAAACCTTTATGTTATATTATAATGCTCCATCATAATATGCCTTAGCAAAAGAAAGATTAAATACCACTAGCATCTCGCTCCGGGTGCTCTGATCCCAGGATAGACCAGAAACTCATTTTGTAGCAGACTGAATTGGTCCTGGAGTCATTCTAGACGAGGAGATACGAGAAGAATTTTCTATGTCCTTCCCTGGACCAGTAGGTCAGTGATCTACTGTCATACACCAGATATAAAATCAAAGCATGAAAAAACATTTCCATTGAAGCAGTGTGAAAAAATGTAATTGGGTGGAAAAGCTTGTAAAGAGAGTTTGATTTCATGTGTCTTGATGAAGAGGACAAGTTCTCTTATGTAGTATAACCTAAAAGAAAAGTATTGTTAAAAAGGCAATTATATACTGCATATGACCACATGGAGGAAGATAAACTAATTTACTCTCCGTAAGCAAGCTAGGGACCATTCCATCAATTCCGATCAAGGGTCCAAAGGAAGTGATGGATTTAACATTTCAGTATACTACTAATACACTAATTTTATAGCAATGTTTCATATTACTCTATATATGGTTAATTTATACAGGGAAATTTTCAAATTGTAACTACAAATAGCCAAAATTTGCAGCATTTGTGTAAAATTACTTAACTAACTTCACCAGGAAATTCTAATAATTTACTTTGTGATATATGTATTACTTTAAGCATTAATTGTGCAGACGGCTGTGATGTAGTGGAATATATTCCCAACCTTCTTTGCAGTGAGTGTATGTGTGTGCGGGTGGAGAGGGGAGTAGACGAAGGATCGATCTCCCGCTAGGCCAAATTGAGTAATTAATGAGGACTTTCCTTACTGTCTCTTAGACCCCTGTCGATTCAACACCTCATTCCCGATAACTAAACCTCTCTCCTTCTTAATTCCTTCGTGATATTAATGCCAAACTTTATCATTATGTTATATCTTATGGCGAGGCTCATATTATGAGACACTCTCTTCCACCAAATTGTGACTTGGTTAAGGGAATTGGGTAGGAGACGTGATGGGTCGGTATATATGAGTCAATTATGAAAATAGTAGAGTGATTACTTAAAACACACTGCATGGGAGGTTGAAATTGAAAAGTGATTTCTGTCAGCAGGATCACTTGACGAATTGTATCTTTTATCTTTGTTTGCAAGAGTTAGTCGAGTGAAGTCATTTCTTAAATATGCGAGTATAGGTAAACACGATCCTCTTCAAGGGTCTTCAGAATACATAAATGAAGAAGGGCAGACAAAAATTATGTGACGGACATATTTTTTTCTTATTTAGTTTCCCTATCCCTGTATCCATGCGAGTCAATTGACAACACAATTGAAGACATCTCCAATATCAAGTTTTAGTACATCATAATTAGTACTATATAATTAGCTCAATAACGAAGTCGCTGCTGACACCGTCATTATTTTGGAGGGCGTATATTTTTACTTACATCACATGATAAAAGAGAAAAACTTCATTTGGGGATGGGAGGTCAGTCCTCTAGCGACCACACAAAATGTAAACTCAAGAACAGAAATATGTGAATCAGAAGATGCACCATAACAGATTCCAGCATCTATTATTAACTCAGAAAGGAATTCCCACCCCATTTATGTTAACAAAAAAAGAGTACCAGCCTCGCCTTTACGAATCCATACACACACACGTGCCCCATCTTCTTCCACCTCAAATTCACTCAGCCCTTTTCCATCCCAACGACCACCTTTTCTTTGCTTCTTATCCTTGAAGAGCGAACGAGCGTCTTGCCAGAAGGTTTTCACGAGATTTCACCCCCACCATCCCCTTGCGCTGCCACTGAGAGCGTACGCCTTCTGCTCTCTCTCACCTTTGCTACGTGTTGTTGGGATGAAGTCGGAGCCAAAGAGGTCCTAAGAGCGAAATAGGCGCAAGAGGCCGCTCTCCTTTTTGAAATTGATAGAAGCACTTTCGCGATGTGACTTAACGCCCAAAACGTTGGTACATCAGTTTCTCCCACTCCTGGCCGACGAGGCGTAAAAAGACGAGTTTGGTTGTGAACAAGAGTCAGAAAATAATTTTTGGATCTTGGGGTTGAGGTGGTGGTGGTGGGGGAACTCTTCTCATCAAAATTTTATTGATGCGAATTTCTAAGTTATTTGTCCTTAGAACATTCTAAATTTGTTCAATTGTTTACATGTATAGTTCATAATTAACTAATCTCCTGAGGATAACTTGAGCAAAAGTCGAAACGCTGAGTTTGTACACAACAGGTTGTAATATTTGTTAAATATAGTAGGATAGTAACCTCTTTTTCTACCTTTTCTTGCGGTCAAAATACTTTCTTAATTCCAGCCTTCCCTCACCACCGGAACGATCCTCCCGTGGCTACGGTGTTAACGTGCTTGTTCATCACCAAGTCATCCCGGGTTCAATTCCCGGCGGGAATTGCCAAAAAATAATTTGTAGCTTTGCACATTAATGTCCCATTTTATAGAGCTCTGACTACTCCTTCTACTACTCTAGAATAACTAACACTAACTATTACTACTCCTACTAACCCCTCCACGTGGGCCAAGTTGTTTGGTAAACCCAGCTAACCGACCCACCTACAAATAATAGCCTACCCCCCCCCTCCTGTCTCCTATCGCTCCATGTAGATAAGCTTCAATAGCACGCTACATTTCCCATTTACAAATACTAAAATAACACAAAACTACCGAAGTACCCCGAAGGGCAGTGTACATCGAAGGGACTTTAAAGCCGTTTCGCGGAAAGTGCGACCACCCAATTAGGAGACCCAGCCATAGTTTGCAGAGTTATTAGTAGCTGCCGCGTGAGAGCAGGAGTTCTGTTGTGCGACGTATAACTAGAGAGAGCGCGCACTTTCTACATTGGTCGACTCATAGAAAAAATTGGCTCCTAGACTTCTTCGTGATCCTCTTGCTCTTCCCTTATACCGGCAACACCGTCCACGTGGGAGTCCTGATTGTGCCGGAGAAGGGAAGTAATTGCGAAGAAATCTAATAAGGGTTCGCCGCTTATTTCTTCATTGAAGTCTTTAATTTTTTTAAAATTTAAACAAATGGTACAATGATGACACGTAAAATTACCATTCCATCTCTGTCCAAACAATTACGTACATAACTTTTTTTTTTCTAAAAGACTAAATATGGTGAGGGGGAAAAGGAATATTTACAAAAAGTTAGTTTCTAGAATTAATACACAAGGATTATTTTTGTCTCGAAAACGACTCATCGGAAAACATCGGAAATATTTTTTTTAGGAATCGCGGCATGAGATATTTAGCTAATGAATCCGTATAAAAATCATTTTTTGTCCCTACATTCGATCAATTGCGTTAATTGAGTTATTATCTCAGAAAGACCATGATTTGTTTTTACAATGTATAGTCGTACAAATTATTGATAAATTATAATATAGCTGATATTTATAGAAATTAATCTTTGTCACCTAGTCAAGTATAAAAGTAAATTAAAAAAGAATCATCTATGACTAATGATACATTCTTCCAAATAGAATTGCTTTTTATGAGAACATAATATTTTATTATCAGCCTACCACAAGTATCGTGAAAAAAACTAAAAACAAAATGAAGAGAAAATTAATCCGTGCAAACAGTTCCGCGCTTCTGTTGTTTCAAATTGTATGAGAGAAAAGTAAATTAATTATGACTATAATTAATTTTTACTCATAAACTCAAAAATACTCAAACAACCGAGACCTCCATTACATGAACTATACCTGCCTTTGTTTTATGTTATTTGCATGTATAATTTTTGCGAAACAAATATTTTCATGATTTTTTTTGTTGGTCGTAAGGCATAAGACATTTCTGCAGGCGTTGTTTCACACGTACAAATTTCCCGATTGAGTTTGAAAGGCTTCTAATACATTTCTAGCCTGTTATAAAAATATGTAAACATATATTATTTTGTTCCAGCAAATTGTTAAAGAAAGTTTGTGTATGTAGTTAAATAAGGTTTTTAATACGGAACATTTAAGTTATATAATGCAAGCAATCCGTCCTGGCTTCACCCGTATGTTTTTTGTTGCGTACTACTAACTCTTCTTTACACTTTACAATAGTCGAAAATGGCAAGTCTAAAATGTTTGCTTTACGTAGAGCTCCCCTATCACCGGGTCGAATGCTTGCCCGAGGCACACGGTGCGTCAGAGGCAGCGACGGCGGTGACTTGTAAAACTAAAACGCCTGTAAATCTAACCTATTCGTCCAAATTTTATGATAAAGACCGTTTTCATCTTTCTTAAATGCACAAAACTTACAATGCGTTTAATTTGATGAAATTATACCTACTTGATTTATTTTTACCTACTTGACTTACGTTCGTAAGTTTTAGTATTTTGACATGTCTACTTTTTAAAACCTTTTCCGATAATTTAGGATCTTTGTGGATAAATATGCTATCGCGGAATTTTTTGTTGAACTCTTTGAGGTGAAGAATATTGACATTTATATTTGTCACCTACTTCTAACCTTTTAGACAGCGCAAGAGAATATGCGTCTCACAAGATTGATTTCCCCCCGATTGATCATCTATTATTGTTATTGCCTGTTACCTGTGATACCTGAAGTAATACAATTATTCTAGAACCTTATCAGTTTTAGATGAATCACGTAAATCGGATGAGTGTTTCTGGAGGTTTAAGAGGACAAACGGATTAGCAGACATACAGACAAAAGTGAACTTGTTTTATAATTATAATTATGGGGTTGTTAATGAGTAACGCGCCTACGGGTGAAGAGGTTTATGGTATTCTTGCACTGTCTAACGGATGTAGGAAGGTTTTAGCTTTGGTGTTACTTAAGGGAAAGTTTCATAGCGCGCTTGTTTTGTCATTTAAGTTCTTAAATTTTGTCATTATAGTTCTTGCCTCTCGGAAAAGCAACCATAACTTTTCTTAACGTGGGTGAGGTCTAGTGTTACATTATTGGCGAGGGGCGTAAGAGGTGTCGTTACAAGGTGCGTTCTGTAGAGATTGAAAAAGTAAAATTTATGGATGGCTCCTATTACACTATATATGTATTTTTCAAGTCATTTTTTGAAACATTTTTCAAGTCATTTTTTGGTGTAGTTTGAAGACGTTTTTACTATTCATTAAAAACATGTTTTTTACCTACGTGTCATCTGAGGAAAATCGTTCATTCGTATTGTTATATTTTAGCGAACGAAAATAGATAAAAAGCTTAGGATGGAATAGACGACTTCCTTCTTAAACAACCAACGTCTCCGCGCGTATCTAATCCTTCATCGTGTCCCCACACCCGTTCCATCAATCCCACTGTAGCAGCTGCCGTGCCAATATCTTCCACCGGAGCTACCACCTTCCGCTTCTATCCACGGATGCGTGGAGATTGGATTAAGAAAGGTCGAGAAGAAGAAGCAGGGTGCTGCCTTTTGAACCGCAAGCCGCGGGGGAGAACGTCGGGACACCGAAAAGCAGCTCACTCTCTTAGTTCCCGCCGCAGCTGTGTGGATCTCTGATCGCGTTAGTGTCGCTATGTCGTCCACCTTTTCATCGCGTTTCGCAGGAGGCTGAGAAAGGGTCGTGGCCACGGCCGTCTATATACGACGACGATGCACTAAGCTTCCGTGATTCGCTTAACCTCGTTGGATGGCGTGCGGATCACCGGATTATTTTATTAGGTCTCTTTTGTGTCTCTTATTTATACCTGCTGCGGGCCAAAGAAGTCTCTCGCTGAAAAGGATGTTCCACTTAGATGATGGGGGAATGAGATTTTGTTGGTGTTTTGCGCGAAAATAGGCTTCAGGAGAGAGAATTGATTGCAAGAAATATGACTTTTATCCAACGAGATTTTGCGCTTTGTGAGTTTTGTTTTTTATGCGAGGAGCTTTATATAATCTTAAATTTATTTATCCTGCTTAAAAAATAATGGATTGAGTCTACAGAGGGGAAATCTGGAGGTGGGAAAACTCATCCTGTGGAATTCAGTTGTATGATTTTATCACAAAACAGATTTACGTTAAGAGCTTAATCCTAATTTTCTTTCATACTCTTTGCATTTTCCAATCCATTCACATATTTCTGTGATTCGACCTCGTGAATTGGTGATCTCAGACAAATGTTTGCTCAAGTTTTTATTTTACTATATTATTGAAACTTTCATCAATTGCTTACAATTAATATGTAATATAAAATAAAATTTTCAAAGAAAATATTTTGTCAAACACGTAGTTTTGGGATAAGGGTACTTTTATGTGTTTAATTACCGTTTTAATTAATTATTTTTATTAACTAATTATTTATGTGTTTAATAGCCGTTTTATGTAATTATTTGCTTCTCTAAATTATACTTAAAGTGGTCACTGTTGCTTTAAGACTTTCTATAATGTACCAATTTCCTTATTTCTACAACTTACTTATGTATTATATTAGTAAATGAAATCAATTTACGTGATTCGCATTTTTCTTCTAAATGGCTTCTGATTTTTTAAAACTCCCCTCGTGGACATAATGTATATGAATACGGAGAGTTTCTTTACTCCAATTTTGATGTTTTTAAATTTGGGCTTTCTTCACTGTTGTTTTTTACGAGATTTTTGTAGCATATATTCAGCGTGGAGTATAAGAGGAAACTGGAGTACATAAAACATGGCTATTTCCCCATAGTATGAAAGGTAGAGGAGCAGAAATCTACCTTAAAAGGAGACAAAAGGGATCAGTCAAAGCCAGAATCTTATAGTCTTGTATACAAACATATATGTTTGCTACCTGTGATTGAAAAGGTGCACAATAAGATAACGTCGTATTTCTAAGATAAGTACGAATTTAACTTTTATTAAAATCAATAACTTCTTTTACAGTGTAGCAGCACTGGGGCAGGAGGTAGTTTTTAACCGCGGATTTGAAGATATTCAATTTCATAATGTCTTTTATATTCTTGGGCAGGGAATTAT
>NNCF01143721.1:0-66760 GCA_002313205.1 Laupala kohalensis
GACTTAGAAGTCGACGAGCCGTAAAGCCCCACAAAAAAAAGAAACCTGGTGGTGCAGTGGGCAACACCTTCATTAAATTGCAACGCAATTGAATGGTGTTAAATGATAAATAGCATAGTGAATAAGTTGCAAGCAAGTCCCCCGTTGGGCAAGCCAATTGTGACGAAACGGGGTGGTGTAGTGGATAACACTCACCTTATTTTACTTCTCCGGCTATACTCGTACTCCCAGTTTCTTGTACTAAATTTATAGACGAGTTCGGCCCACAAATTAGGTGAGGACAACACATTATAGTTCCTTGTTATAAGAAAACGCCATTTTAAATATAATTGGTTCAATTATTTATTACACAATGATACACGCTGATATCATACTTTATACATACTCCCCTTCCAAAATCACAATACTACACATTACAAACAAAATTTCTCTTTCTTTTTTCACTTGGTACTTAATTCCACCATTATTTAACATTAGTATTTTATTTTGACAAGATAACTTATTTTAATGCCCCTCTTCTTCACCCCTCATAATTCATTTAACATTGACATATTCAAAAGTTCTGGGCAAGGGCGTTCAAGTACAAAGTCGTAGCACAAAATCATCTTCTTCACAGCCAACTCCTGTTACCTCGTGAAGTCGCACCGTCAATCCAAAATTGTGGTTGTAGATCGGTGTCCCTCTCCTAGCACCAATTCATTCAAGCTACCCGTACTCCCCACAGCTGTCGACTCGCTCACCGCCGGAGAGACCATTGACACATTACTGGTAGACATCCTGGTTCCATCCCCTCGTTCCTTCCAAGAACCCAGCTGACGTCGTGAAAAAAGTTCATGTTTCCCGAACTGAGTCTAATTATTTCGACTGAGCGTTCCGTACAAACTTCCTAACTAATTACGTCTTACGTTGAGTGATGATTTTCACCCACGAATTCGAATTCACATGACTAATTAGTCGATCAAGTTGAAGTTCAAACCGAACATTGTGTTATGTTCGTAATGTAACTTGGTGGATGTAATACCACTAATTCAAAAAATTTCAAGGCCAGAATACTCGAATAAAAAATCGATGTAGTGCTCCATTGCTGTACTGAAATCTAAGTACTGAAGTGCTGAATGCTAAATCTGAAGTGCTGACTCTTGAATGTCGAACGAATGAATGATAATCTCCTCTGGAGCGTCTCTGCATGTAACTTTATTAACACGTCTCACTCCTTATCACCCAGAAGCTTCCTCGCGTGCTCATCTTCCCAAATCACATGACTTTTTTAAATCAATTAAGTTTAACTTTTGCTCCACGTGGAGTTACTCCTATTGGTGATACTCGGAGTGACGTTTGCTGGTTCTCGACCAATCATCAAACGTGCTTTTGGGAAATTTCATGACTTTCAAGGCTTAGTCTTTTTCCATACCTCCCCTCAGTGATTTTAACCAGATGCAACTTTCGATTCATTAACAAAGTGATATTTGATTTTGACAGCTCTTGAAATTTTGTATATCGAACCCATCTCTCATACGCTTTCTCGCCCTCCGGTGCTCCGACCCTCGTAGAAGCTAGTGGCCACGCGCGTCTCAACTTTTATGACTCTCTGAACACGTGCATCCTTCATTGTTCGTGTGTTTACAAAACACTACATCCCTTCTTTCTAGCATTTTTCCACTTCTCCCTATAACTGCGTACACGGATCCTCATCTGTCACCGATAACGGACCTTCCCTTGTTCCAGAAATACTAAGAATCTTTCTGTCCCTTCTTTGTTTAAATTTCATCTACGCCACACGTTATTTTTCTAACACTTGCAATTCTCCTTCTGCTTCTTGCAGACGTAAATGCGTAGGACGCTATCCCTCTTCCACTCGGCAGATTTACAAACCCTCTTCAAGGAACAAGGAAGCTCACTCAGACCTTTGCAACAAGACCTCACGCCTTCCCTTTCGAAACTGCCCTTCGCTTAAGGTCGCGGTAAAATTCCACTGGCTTACAAACATTTTTATGTGCTTTCAGAATGGTTATGACTTGAAATACGTTCGGGAGAAGAATCAAGAGAAAAAATTGAAAACGAAATACCTCACTCAAGTCACAAACCCACAGTAAGGAAATCGGGAAGAAGAACACAAATGTACATTAGTTTCTGGTACTGGAAAAGTTGTTTCTGGAATGTTGCTTTAGAATCTACCATGAGCAAGAAATAAAAATTATTTTGAAATAATGTTGTAAATAGTTGTATGTGGAAGACATTTTGCATTCAATTGTCGTTAAATAGGAAATACTTGGGATTGTAAATTTCGTGATGAAAAAATACTAATGAACTTTGAGATCACATCACTATGACACGTTGTGAATCCAAGACGTTATCCAACGCTGAATCATGAAGAATGATACGTAAAACGTTACTTTGTGTAAAACGTTATGTTAAATAAATAGTTGTTAAATAAGTTCGATCAATAAATATATTTAGAGAAGAATATATTTACGAAATTTATTATTTCAAAATGGAATTGATCCTTATGGAAATTTTTGATTTTCATCGGTGGAATTTGATAATAATTCAGTTCAGTACAGTTTGATTGATAGAACTAATTCAGTTCGAATCTGTATCGCGTACTAGCTGTATCTATTACACGTACATACCCAAAGTCAGACGATATCGGGGAACCGCAAAAACGTCCGAGCGAAAATTTCCACAATTATAAAACCGTCCTCAGACTTGCAATTTCTCACGTATATGACGTTTCTCCACGTCACGATGCTTCATGAGTAGAATATTAGTAAATTTCCAACCGCAAAATATAATAAAATTATTTCTTCATATTTCTCCTGCACTTCAAAAACCCGTCCTGCACGCCTCCCTTGGTTACAACCATGATCATATTCACGCGGGGTCTTTTACAAAACCCCTTTTTTGAAATTGCTCCCCACATAAAATGCTAAACAAATTGAAACGAAACATTCACATTGGTATTTTTATGCCACGTTTTCATGACTCGAATAAACAAGACAACAGATGGCTTCCAATGAATGGAAGACAGTAGTTGGCTCCTCCAGTTGACTTCATCTGTCCATACATTGACGCGGCCAGAACAGCCGTAGTAACAGAAACATGACACCAGCTCAACTAATGCTGCTTGAAAGGGTGAAGGGGGAGGCAGGGGAGATATTGAACGCCAATAGTTGGCTTGGGACTGCTTAGCAAGACAACGCATTGAAAATACCAATAGGTACCACATGACCCCACCTATTAGCTTGCTTATTGGCATTGTGTAAACGCGGCATTATGTTGAAAATAGGATCCGAGCAAGGTTTTGATGCATCAGAATATAGAGTAAGAAACTAACACATAATGGCAATACTTATAGATATTAAAGCCCTATGAGCTAACTACCACTGTGTCCACGTACCCACCAACTGCTCAACGACTCAACAATCCCCTTCTTTTCCACCACTACGCCGTTGCAACTTCTGGTTGGTCTGCGTGTTAAGCGTCTATGGCGCCAACTACTGTGAGTCCATAAAATTCTCAGCAATGCCATTGTACCAGTTTTCGTGAGCGCTGACGTTTCCTCACTATCAAATGACGTAAACATTCTCAAGATTATGTCAATCACTTAACTTCATTATAGTGAAATGCGATATTTACAGTAATGTATCCTGCTCGGCTTGAGATTTTAATCTTCAACCCAAGGCTCAAGTGTTCGTCCATATCCAAATAGCGGCTGTGTGCATTTACGTCTACTGAACTGATTTGAAAAGTTGTAATTAAATGAATCTAAATTCAATCAAGACCAATAATAGTGCCCTCATGTAGTTGATGTTCATTCAATTCTCAAGTTTGGTTCAGATCTCTATTTGGTTTGTGTGCTATCGAGTAAAGAACATCGTTCACTCATGATAGGTAACATTAGTATTTTATTTAGAAATATGTCTTACCACAAATACTTATTTTTCGAGAGATAGAAAAATAGGTATGTAATTGAAATTTGTGAGTTTCATTAAAACTTCATCACAATTCGTCCGTGTTTTCGAAATGTAGTGTGAAAATCTGTAACGCTTATCAGTGAAAAACATAATGACATATAATATGCTAATATACACTACGAAATAAAATACTATTCTTCACTAGCAAACGAATTCTTCGAGGAGTTAAAAATAGTGGAAATGGAAATATTCAATGAACAAGGAATGTCAGTGTGTTTGAGGAAATGAATTCTCTGGAATCACTTCGTTTTTGTTTGTTCATCTAACATTCACTCTCGTTTAACACGTGATTGACAACAATTATTTTTTCGAGGCTACTTGGAAAGTTTATTATTGACGTTTTGTCACTAGGAAAAAAAAGAGATCAAAATTAGTGGTTCAAAACAATTGCACATATTTTCTAACATACGTTCCCCGTATTTCACTGTTAAATATATAGGTAATATTATATATAAGTTATTACCTTGCATACACTAAGCATACAGGTTTTAATTAGTCTGAAAGCATGTAATTAAGTGTATCCGGTGAGAGTTTTCGGTTCCCCTATCTATTTTAATGTTCTCATCAATTAGTTGCAAATTTCCAATACGTAATTCTCTCTCTACTTATCATTGAAAACTAGTTCTCAAGACTCTAAAATTATTTTATAATACTAGATATACGTCAAACTTTCAAACGAAATACTACGTGTGCGATGTAATAATAATAATATCATGGTCAACATGTAAAAAGAATACACCGGAAAGGCACAAACTGAAGCGCTCGTTGTGGTAGCTCGGGATGAAGCCTTTGAAAACACGACACTACGAGAAGATGATTCTTAAGGTCACCCAAGATGACAAATGTCGCCTTTGTCATGTAGTCCGAAGCAATTGGCCACGTACTGTCGCCTTGCCCAGTGTTAGCCGAACATATGTAAATGTACCTGACACCTGTAACAAACCTGGTTTGGACATTGACCACTACCAGTCATATCTCAAGATTGTTTAACGTTATAGTGTGACCAAACGATACTTACTGATAGAAGTATTAATGCCAACAAACAAAATAAAGTGATGAAGAATCTAGAGAACCAGGTTTGCTATATAATTGATGTTAGCATCCCATGTGACTGAAATGCGGTTTTTAGAAATGCCGGAAAGAAATTAATATATATGAACTTGTCAATTGAAATTGGTCGAATGTGGAATGTCCAATCTGAAATAGTACCTATCATTGTTGGCGCTCTTGAGCAATCTCTAGATAATTAATCTCCAACCTGGCAAAACTTCCAGGGAGGTAGTGCAAGAAATTGCATTAAGAGGTGCGACGAACATCTTGCGGACGGTTCGGTAAGAAACAACCAAGATCACCGATCGGACTCTTTAACATCGTTTCTCGAGAATGAAAAATTAATAATAATAATAATAATGTATCTATATTAAGAGGCGAATCTAAGACATTGAAATTTTTTCTACACATTAAAACAAATGAAGTTCTAACTTTAAAAAATTAGAAAAAATAACGTTTTTCGAAGTACTCTAGAGCACATGTATCGAGAAGATGCAACACCAAATAAGAACGAGTCGACTCACTCGTTTCCTCAGGATCGTTGCACGCGGGCGAATAGATTTCGAAAAACTACTTATTCGATATCGGGGAGCCGCAAAAACGTCGCGAGCGAAAATTTCCACAATTATAAAACCGTCCGTACAGTATATATGAGAAATGGATTTTAATACAATTATTTCCTCAGAGTGAACTCTATGAGAATATATGTTGGTCGCAGAATTCAATAGCTAGAGCACTAACGTTCTATAGCAGCGATTCTCAACCTGTGGTCCGTGGAACATTTTCTTGTGGTCCGCAAAATATTGACCTTTCGGCACAACAATAAAAATAAACATCCGGATTTTATTTAAATAACAAAATAAATTAGTCGCGTTATTATCGTGGAATTGGTATTTCCGCCGTTCTGCCTACAGCACTGACTCACTGACTGACTGACTCACTGACTGACTGACTCACTGACTGACTGACTCACTGACTGACTGACTCACTCACTCACTCACTCTCTGACTGACTGACTCACTCTCTGACTGACTCACTGACTGACTCACTCTTTGACTGACTCACTCACTGACTCACTCACTGACTGACTGACTGAGGCCTCTCGTGCCTCGAGGTGACGACACCTTGAACTGCTTATAATAATCTTTCAAAAGGAATAATGGAATTCCTCCTTTATGTGAATTGAGTTCCCTTTCAGAGATTACGATGACTACTTTTTCCTAATTATATTTTAGAGAAAGTGCGACAACAATATTCTATATTCCATATTTGATTTTACTTCTTATACTTTTACCACTTTCATAAATATATAAATAGAGCAACATAACTTTAATATTCTCCCCATTTAATGAGTAGGCTATGAAGTAGACCTAGGCCTATACAGGTTTTCATTCATTTAGTGTAACTGATATGAAAATGTTGAGAGTCTCTGTTCTATACAACAGGTCCGTGTTCAATTCCCGACTCACTAAACATATGCATCTGACTGAAGAAAAAAATATTTTTGACGTTTTAGAATAATATGTAAATACCACTGAAATAATTAATAACCAAAGTTACTTTGATCAGTTATAATCTTTTCTCTTATTTTTATTTTAACAGACAATAAAATAGTCAACCAAATTATAGCACTTTGTGAATAATATGTCTGAAATTATACAGATTCACGTCAAAAAATAAGTATATTTTCCTTTGTTTTTTCGTGAACTATCAATACATATAATTTCAATAGGAACAAGTCATCTCTTCGAACAATTCCATTTGTCTCAAAAGTATAATTTCACTAACGGTTTCATAATGAAATTCGTGTTAACCAATATTCCTCACATCCTGTTCTTTTCTTTTATGTGATTTTTCTTTCAACATCATGGACAACAGAGTTTTAAGCGTTTCAAAATATTAAAAAAAGAAGAAACCTGAGAAAAGATGATGATAATAATAATAATAATAATAATAATAATTCAACTGAGAAGTCATTTTTAAGATTCCGATATTAACGTGGAACTGTATTGCAGACCAAACTATCATTGATAAAGTCCTGAAACATCTAAGAGTACACGTCTATTAACTGCTGCTTCTCTTCTAGTTAAGATATTTCAGAAGGTCAATAACCAACAGCTAATACCGTGGCTACGCATTCAAAACGCGTCGTGGCTTTGACGAGTTCGTGAGTCTCATACTTAATATTTTGGTTACATTGCGTTTTGTTTCGCACCTACTTGACATCATTCATTTTATCCATTACATAGCTAATCCTTGAAAAACAAAGTTATTATTAGTCTCTCATGTGTAATTCGTTCGTTACACATATAATTGAGAAAACCGTCAATAGTCGCTTCGTTATTGGCAGAGGACAGCAGCAATGAAAGACGTCAGTATCTCAGACAGTAGTGTACGTACACCTTATGAGGCCCGGGAGGGAAGTTTGTTTTGGAAAACCCGTATTGGAACCTCACAAAAACGTTTTTGCTGGCCTACAAAAACATCACGAAAACACCAGTGCATTTGGAAAACATTGAAAATGAAATTTGAGTTGTACCTAATAATAACCTCAGCATCTATTTATTTAAGTGATATAAAATTTATGTTTAAGAGTAGATAAAAATACTCTAAATATATCTAAGTTGAAGAATACAGTTTGTATGACGACCATCGATTGTGAGGCCCCAATTACCCGTCATATTGGACTTGAGACGGACCGTTTCTCCACTCCCGCTGAGTTATGGTAATGATTCTCTGGATAATTATAACATTTCAGTCTTGTGAGCTTATATTCAATTGCCACACTCTCTTCCCTGTCCAATTTTTGTCAATTCAACTGTTCTATGATATCTTCATTTCTTTCATTATTTTTCTAATTGTTACATTTGTCAAAAGCTTGTATCAGCAAGTGTAGGACACGGTCTCTTCCCAAGGACAATCAGAGCATTCAATTGTCTCTTAGGAGAAAAACACTCATTCTTTTATGGTGACGTAACTTACACATTACACACAATGTAGGCTCATCTTTACCACCTTCCACACAAAAGTGACGTATTCGCAGAGTAAAAGGTCAAACCACCTTGAGCATTACTTGTGCAATCCGTTGGCTTGTGTTCAGATACCCACCGTAATCAGGATTTCTAATACCAGATGGAACCAGAAATTGCAACACTATATACACTCATGACTGCCGTCATTCATTGAATCATAAATGAGCTTTTTCCGAAGAGAGATCATTTTCGTATGGGAGACCTTGAATTTTTTACAATTTCATGGCCGTAGTACGTAGAAAGAGAGACATTACTTTCTGATGGACGTAGTTTTTGAAGGGTTGTGTCCTAAGATGTGGTTTCATAGAACAGTTATTTGTTTCGATGCCATGTGAGAAGAAGAATAGACATCTTCTTCGGAGTTGTGACTCTTGAAGATAACCTCACATCCGGCGCTTCTGGGAATGTGAATTATTTTGATAATCTTACAGATCAATCTCTTTAAGTTTTGTCTTTTTGTGATGTGACACGAGTATAGATGTCTTTCTGCAAGCAATGTTGTCCATTACCAATATAACATTGAATGAATGAACTTACAATTACGTACGTTGAGTTATTGGTTTTACAATTATTAATGAACATGCGTCGGTTATAAAATGATGGTGTTTAAAATACGGCTTTCCATAGGACATTTTCATGATCGTATTTTAACTTTGATTCAATTCGAAAATAACTTTTGACTCTTCTGCGAATGCATCAGAATTTTTCTTCAATAATTATTATTTCTTAAATATTGACAGAAGCTGTCATAAAACAGAAAGGACTAAATTTTCATAAAATTGTAGAAATGTTATTTTTACTACAATTTTCGTTGTTCATGCTAGAGAAAAGATTATTAACGCATGTGAGAGAATATGTGCAATACCAGAAGTTTATCATTGAACTGAAAATTTTGAAAATTGTTGGACATAATGTTAACGTAAAATAAAGAATTATTACTTACAGCTAAACTTGAATCGATGCGAAGAACCTATTGTGCTATTATTTTTGTGGATTAGAGAAAATTATAAAACTGGCAAAGAAAGAATATTTGGAAACAAAATGTTTCATTAAAAATTTGTAATGTTCACATCGTGTTAAACATGTCTAGTTAAATAATTTCAGTGTATGTATTCTAGTACACAAACACTTGGACACTGATTTTGTTCAAAACTATTTACAATCTAGATTAACATATTATGGAACGGCACTTAACCACAGCAGCAACGTCCTTGGACCCAGAAGCATTCGCAGCGGAAAGGTCTGTGCTCTGGAGCTTACAGTCGTCACGTGAAGACAGGAAAGGAAAATTGCTGCGCAATTGTTCCTTTTGGTGTTCAACCAAGTGACAACAGGAGTGAGTTTCCGTGTGGATACTTAACAGAAATGTTGTTTTTTAACAAAATTAGAATGTGTAAAGATCACATATTTTCCGTGTAGTATTATTACGCGAGCTACAAAACTAGATACTACAATTAATTTAAAGGGTTTTTGTTGACGGATTAATTTTCTCGGTGGTAAGGGTGGCATTCAGAATTATGTTAGCAGAGTAAATAAATAAATAAATTTATTGTCAAAAAACAGTACAAACTGCGTATGACCACGTGGAGGGAAAAAAAACTAATTTACTCTCCGGAAGCAAGCAAGGGACCATCCCATCAATTCCGATCAAGGGCCCTAAGGCAGAGGCGGATTCAAAAAATTCAGCAAAAATTCCTAGATAAGATAAAAAGTTAGCTGCGAGTTATAATACTATAGAATGTCAACATGTTTGTAATTTTAAGCAAAAAATTACTTGTAAGTTATTATCGAACTATAGATTATTCTGAGTATAGTGCTTAAAAATCAAAAGAATTGAAATAACACTAAATTCACGATTTATTGTTACAATAGACCCGCCCCTAGACAAAGCCTAGAGAACCTGTATGATAAATCCGCCTCTACCCGAAGGAAAACCGGAGAAAAACCCGGGCCAGGATGGGGCTACAGAATTTATGTACACAAACGTGCCAATGTTGAGTACACATAAAACTAAATTAATATGAGCCATAAGACAACACAATCATGCAAGAAAATAGTTTTTGAAATTGTTATAAGTTGTTTAAAAAGTACTACAGCAATGGCGTGATAAAGCACAAGACGAATTTAACTTTTGTTAAAATCAATAAATTCTTTTACAGTGTAGAAGCACTGGTGCAGGAGGTAGTTTTTAACCGCGGATTTGAAGATATTCAATTTCATAATATCTTTTATATTCTTGGGCAGGGAATTATATAGAACTTAAGACAAGAGACAATTAAATATGATTATTCAGGGTGCGTATCACTATTATAACTTATTAATATTAGTATATTCATATTCCAAATTATTCAAGTTTGAAATTTATATTAGTTTGGGGATAATATCTCAAAGTATATTTTTTACTCTTTTTTAATGTTTTCTAGATAGTCCTATAGTCATAGATTTAATACATTTTTTAAAAAAATTAATTAAAATTATGTACTATAACAATATATAGTTTATTTACTTCTCAGAACAAATATTTTAAGATGCTTATGTCCTAAATGATTCCATTCGATCCGCTATAGATCACATATACACACATAAATATTCCATGAAAATTAAATAATACTATATAAAATTACATACGAAAAATTTAACTCATATTTCATAAGCAACAAATTAAAAAACTACGTACGAGAAAGATAGGTAAATTTAAATTAGGTAAATCAATGTGAACTGATCGCAAAGCATTCAAAATTAATCGAAATTCCTGTCCCTGCTAACTACAATACCCTATCGTTAGGAGCATGACGATGCTGTCATGACAATCACTGCCTTATAGAATAAAAAAATACTCATACTTAGAAAATAAATAAAACTCCATACGTTTGTGGAATGGATACATTATAAAGACAATATATTTACAACATTTTCCTAAATAATTATTAATAAATAATTATATACACACCTACAGTAACTTTAATTAGTAATAATAGTGATAAAATAATTATTATTGTAAACAAATATGCGTAATCTTTAATGAAAAATTATAGAAATGAAATTAACAATAGTAATTTTGATATGCATTAATACAACGACAGTAACAAGAATAACTAATTATCGTGGTTATGAAAAACCCTATCACACTAATACCGAAAATAAAATTCCGTAATTACAAGAATGGTCAGACGATTGATTCCGTGATGAAGGAGAAAAGGACACATTTAGCCTTGTTGCATAGTTATTTATAACGTTGGTAGACATTATAAATAATGTTAGTTGTGGGAAGATGTCATACTGAACGTTAAATCCATACAACTATTTTTTGTTGAACGCAATGTAACTTTGATTTATTAGTATGAGCTACTTATACGTTAAAGAATATATTAGAAATTTCCGATTTCGGTAGAGAAGTGTATAATATAGTGACAAGTCAATGTTTAAACATTAGGTTTACTCATGCTTGAGAAGACAGAAAACATGTTTGCCGAAGCCAAAGCATGTTTTACGACGAACACTTCTACTACAGACCGTATTCAATTTACATTCGTAATGATAATAGTATTACAGCACCTAACGTGACACTTAAAATAAAGGTTTTTTAACAACAACATTGTCAATCAAACGTTTTTTATGGTTGAATTTGATATAACTTTTCGCAGAATTATACGAATTGTTACGCGATGACTTTATCTACGATTTTAAAAAGCTGTTAAATTAATCAATCCCTCATTTCATGATATTTATAAATAAATATATTGTCAAAAAGCAGTACCAAACTGCGTTGACCTTGCGGAGGACAATAAACTAATTTACTCTCTGGAAGCAAGCAAGGGATCATCCCATCAATTCTAATGAAGGGCCCTAAGGAAGAGGAATAAAAAGTTGGCTACGTGTTATAATACAAACAGAGCACCGAAAAACTTTTATTTAATAAAAAAAAAGATAATTGAAAAGTATGTAATATTATCGAACTGTTTATTATTAGGAATTCATTTTTTATAAATTGTAACTATTAAAAGAACTCTAAATTCCAAATTACAATTATTACAATAGACCACAGCTCGCATGCTATTTCTTATACATGTTTTGATGATATATACAAATAGAGTAATTCCAGTTTATGATAATTATTATGTCCTTCTGAGTACTATTGCTTCATAGTTTTTACTAAGACGTTTCTACTATTAAGCACCAATTTTGTACAAAACTCCATTTCCAGCTCATAATTTTGTTTTTTGTTCGTCCTTGGAGATAATAGTAATTGGCAGAATTTACTCTAAAACCTTCGTTGATTCAAGTCACTAATTCTGCGTCTGATTTTCTTTCGAAGAAACTAAGTAATACACAGAAAAGCGCGCTCAAAGTGACATATTTGAGATAACACAAATTCCATATTCCAAAATTAATTATTAAAAACTACAACAAATCGAACTCGGTCTTTATTAATATTATCTGAGTAAGTTTGACATATTACCTATTTTTGAGCCAATTAAATAAAAAGTGTTTGTAAAATTCATGATTTTGTGCAAATAAAATTCTTTTTTTGTCCATTCAATTTAAATATGATTCGGTATTCAGACGACTCCACTAAAATAAGACAAAAAATAATAGAAAAATGGATGGCAGTTGCTTTACGTAAATTTTTGTGAATATGTTCTTGATTGCAAAATACTTTTTGTGGGATTGAAATTTCAAATGGTCAAACATCTTTCCGGAGTCAAAACTTGATTTAAAAGAAAAACGCAAAACTTTATTTTTGTTTAATTTGGGGGTGTTTGAGACGAATATGGTATGGTACGTTTGGCAACAAAACATAAGTGACTTTCGGGTAGTATAAGTATTGGGAGTTTTCTTTGGTATGATGAGGTTTACACTTCTTTATAATTTAATGTAAACGAAAATAGCACGTGTTTATACAAAAACTGTGATATATAAATTAATACGAACTATTTAGTAAAACTTATAATAAACAAATTTTACTCTTATTCATCGCTAAAAACACAGGAATTTCGAAAAATAGTTTCCTAATAAACCTCTGCAATGCGAAAACTAATTCCCGACAAAATTGTAAATTCCTATATTACATATTTTTTCTCTCTGGTTAATTAGTTAACGAGTGAGTCAGTCAGTCACGACATCACCACTTGTATTAATAGATATGAAAAATTGTAGTTAACTTTGCACGGTTCTCGTAAAAGATTTCCTTTCTTTTCTGAGCCAACTCGGTGAATGTATTTGTAGAGCGGGGAAATAAAGAGAGTAATTTCAAGGAGATTTAATTAGGACGCTATAGAAAGCGAAATGAAATTTCCAAAAAGAAATTACTAATAACAATGATTAATTTCTACATTGAAAACGACACTTTTGTCATTGTTTGCGACCACATTCAATGTACATCAAGAATAATGGTCATGGCAAAATCTTCCGCACATGGATAATATGTGGGGGCGTTTCTCGAGAGTTTATTTAACATTTTTAATTACTTCTAGTCAGCTAATTATATCTACCTAATATTGTTTTCCTTTAAAGTTCTAACTTTTTGAAATTCATAATTTATACTTTTCGGAATGCAAAACTGTCTACTGCACAAATAAAACTGTGAAGTGTGACGACATAATACCCTTAACATACGAAATAATACCAATAGACGCTATTATATATAATGTAGGAGAATTAAACGAAAAATGGAAAATGAGAATACTGCACAGAAGAAGAATAAATTGAAATATTTCGAAAATATCGCAATGAAAAACTCTAAATACAACATTCAGTATTGTTTTTGCCAACTACGCACTTAATACATTTTATTCTTTTTGTGTTTTGAGGTTTTTTCTATTTTTTTTCTATTTTTTTCAAATTATTTAATTTTATTATTATGTTGTTCTGTTCTTATTTTTTATTTATTCGTATACATTTATTGTACATATTTGTGTCAATAAGTAATCTCGAGTAATCAGACAATCTGATGAAAGATTTGTCAATGAGAATAGAAACTAAGCAACGTGATCGCATTTAGACAACCATAAAACAAATCAATGAAATTAAAGCTTTTTTCATGTTTCAAGATTTAACACCTGAGAAATGCAATGGTCGTGAATATTGGCCGCTACCTGTGGGATGCTTAGCTTCCAAATTGCTTTCCTTTACTGGTGTAATTTATACCGAGTGTACTATAATTTCCCATATCTCCTCGACGCAAGATGTGACATGAGTTTTTCCGAAGACTATTTCATTCCTGCCCTGTGCAATGATTTCTAATATTCTTCACATTTTCTTACTTTCAAGCGCCATGGTCCATCTCCATGGTCTATGTTTCGCCATTGAACAAACTCAGTCATTAATCTTTGAACAAAATAGCTACTGTTGATGGAAAGCAAATGTGTAAGGGAAGAATAACATAATTAATGCGAATTGTTTTTCACCGTTTATCTGTGGGTTCCGCTAATAAAAAAGAGAAGGGTTCTAATGACCTTGACGTTGATTGGCCTTAAACCTCCCCCACCAAAAAAATATATTCACTAATAAAAAAGTAACTACATTATTTTTAAAAAAATGAGATATTCTCTCAAAAACCTTTTTTGCTCAATTCAATTCGTATTAGTCTAAACGATTCAAAATTGATTCATCTTCTCCAATTAGGCAGAAAAAATTACAAACGTACAAACTCTAAAAAAACTGTCCTCAGTTAAATAAACGTTTAATAAGAATAAATGGGTAACTCTAATACAAATTTTCTTAGAGAAGCAAGTTATTTACGTATACACGAGTACAAACGTAATAATTTAAATTAATAGGGTAAAATAATAAAAACTGGATGATTTACGGTACTCATGTAACTATTATTTCTCATTTTTCAAGGTAAAAAAATCATTATTTTTTTAAGCTTTTAAAAAGATAACAACATAGTTCTTCATCTAAGATACGAGGTATTACAATTGCACATTATATCAAAGTTAAAAAACGCCGATGTCATAACAGGAAGACATTTTGGAAACTTGAAACGGACGTAACTAGACAGAAGAAAAAATATACCCGGAAGTCACAGATATACTAGTTGAGGAATTGCAACAGAAATGTATTTGTGCGATCGAGGGCTTTCATCACGAACGAAAATAAAAACTATGTGTGAATATGTATTGCAATCTCACGTTAACAAGTTCTAATAGTATCATAAAATATTCTGGTTGATATGCTAATCTATATTCTAATGCAAAATTTGAGAGTCGTAAGTTAATTGTGACGAGCTTATCCGTGCAAAATATCATTATAAATAAGTTATTCCCTTCTTAAAAATGAAATATTTATGTTTGCACAGTTTATTTCAATTCGCGTATGAAATGTGCATCAGTGTTGTAACGTGGATTTTTAAATACTTCCATGACAAAATCTTATCTCAAGAGAAATTATGAAATATGTCTGATTTCAGGATTTTCCTTGTTTACATTATTGAGAGACTTTATTGTCATATAATATAATCATTTAATTTTATAATGATCGTTGAAGAGAACTTCCGATTAACAGTCTTGAAATAACTTAGTCAAATCTCAGAGATGTATAATTGTTTTCTTTATTAATATTCTGATTGTTTTATAACACAACAATATGCTTAATAATGAAGAAAAACAATATTTAATTTATTTCCATCACTTAATGATGTTGTATAAACATAATTCAGGAACTCGCTTGACTCGTTTCAGCGCATAAAAGCACGTAAAAGACATGGCGGCCGAGCGACACGGTTTTGTGATTTATGCATCACACCTCGTAAAATGTGAAATATCTTTCTGTAATATCCGGTGACCTCTTGATAAAAGTGATGTACAAAGGAAAATTTACTGCAAATCAAAGTAAACTTCCAACACTTTCATGATTTAAAATTTGTTTTTTCTTTGAAAATAAGTGTTTTCTCCATCAGACGCAATGTGTTTCGCCGTCAATTATAATTGCAATTATTTAATTAAAATGACCGGTGAGGTATGTTTCTCAAGTTGAAATCACAATAAAAACTTGTTACTCTCTTTATTTCTGCCGATTTAAGATATTTTAGTGATTTAATTCTACCTACGCCAGTACTACCTTAAGCAATAAACATTAGAACTTCTATTTCAGCACTAAGGGTTCAGCGAATCATAATCTTGTCCGTACTTGTAACGGAGCAATTAATTTAGAGCCATAAACATTATCAGAACCTCCAGGACTTCTTGTGGCCTTAAATACGCATTCTGCGATGACTCTTTTCAGTCAGTGCACAACGACCTATTTGTCAGCAGCCTTTCACGAACGTAATAACTACGAAAAGTAACTTTATTGTTGGAAATATGTTTGGTATTATAAATGTATTATAAAATAAAATTTATTAATTTCAGTAAAAAATGTATTTGTGTAAAAATTTGACAATTTAAGACATAATGAAATGAATTTGAGTAAAATTAAAGACAAAGAAATATTGTTCTACAAATTATTAAATACAGTTATTAAAACGATACGTTTTTATTGATGTTATTGGCGTGTTAAAAAATAAACCGACTTTGTTTGCCTCAGCAATTTTGCTTCGATTGCATAACAGGAGAAAGATTCAGGAGGATACTGCCATGCAACCGAAAGAAAACTCTGTTGGTAATTAACAACCTATTTTAATTTTAGTTTTCAATTATAAGTGGTATTAAAAATAAAATATGTCATGGAATACACTTCAGACACCGACTAATAATATATCCAATACTGCTATCTTCATAAAAACAATTCTGAATATGAACTGAACATCGTGAAGTAAATGCATCTTGCATCCAACATTCCATATTTTTTAATGTATGCCAGTGAGGATTTTTTAATATATAGCACTTCGCAATGACGTTTTTATACTATTGTATTGCAAATGTGTATTGAGGAGCCTTATTTCCTTTTTTTGGTGTGGGGTTCCCACCCCACACCAATGCATAATGGAGGGGGAGGTTACCCATCCATTATGCATTGATAAAGGAAAACAGTTCGAAACTGACATTCAAGAATTTTCCATGACAATTTAGTGTTGAATAATGCGTAGAAACGACTGACGATACTTAGTAAAGACGCAGTCTACGTGGAAACATTGTTCATTGCTGAATTAACACGTGGGACAAATAAAGCACGAACCCCACGCAAGTCCAATGTCGCTAATTGAAGTGTGGACTCCGAGGATATTCACTCCTGTTGTGAACCTCTCCAGGAGCTCAGATCTACTGACAAACCAAGTCGCTAAATCAATTACCTAACTTCGGTTATCACCTTTTAACAAAAGTAGTAAAATATCAGAATGACAAATATATTCACATAAGTGACCATCATAATAAATAGTTTGAACTGCTAAAAAAACAGACGATACGTTTGGGGTGCTCTAGGTCTCAAGAAGAGTTGTATCAATACTTTGACGCACGTCTCATCGAAATCTTACAATGAATATCTTCTAAAAGTGAGGGAACAAGAACAACGGAATAATTATACAAACAACAGAAATATATACACTATGAAACTTAAGTAAAAGATAAATAAAAAAGTAAACATAGAGATCAACATGATAGAAAATTATAAATGCAACAAGTTGCCAAAGCAGAATTGGAGTATTCTCAATTGTATATACGTTTATTAATTAATTTTTAATATTTTGTATTTCATTAACTATACTTATTTCTAATCATTTTTTACATTTTCGTTGATTATCATAAAATTAATTTTTTTAAATCATTGTTATGTGGTACACAGAGAAACCGGAGAAAATTTCTTACTATCCTTTACATTCTGGATTAAGTATTCCAAAAGATATGGTCAAAACAACTAAAATTCTTGAAAGTTTCCTTCAAAAATTTTTCACGTGATCCCAGTTTATGGAAGAAATGTTCTTTTATCGAGAGACCACCTGTCTCACCGCTGTGCCATATACTTGGAACATCTGCAGTAGCAGTTTATAGACGGCGATTTCAACGCACGAATACGAAGACTTCGTCAACAAAAATTTCGATAAGCAAAATGGGTTTGTCGTTTGATTTGTGATTTAAACCATTGAAAATAATTTTTCACGCTTTGATAATGCTCGTTCATTCTATTGATCGGAGGTAGATTTTGTATTCATATGTCCTGCATAGAAAATGTTAACATTAAATAGCAGTAGGACCACATGATTGAAATATGCTGCTTCACTTTCCGGGTGGGACTTATTTAACTACATCCTCCCCTTATGATTAGAATTAATAACAGCTTCTATGAACTCGGGTTAATTGGTACAAAGTTGAAGCGTATGCACAGACTTTCTTCCTTAGATGTGTGTTCCGAGAAATTAATATCGTTCATTACTGTGAATGGATCGTGAAACTGATCTGGACTTCAAACGACCAATTACATTTTACGTGTCTCGTGAATTGATTTGCTCTTATTTTTTCGCTCCAGCTTTCTTCATAGGGACCAATCGTTACAGTTACATATATAGCGATACCAGAAATTGTTGTCATTGGACGGAATTTGAAGCACATGCAAGACGCTTAAATTCACTAATAAAATTTTCATTCATTCGATTATGCACAAATAAAGTAAATAATTTACATAATTTATTTTTAAAAACTACATACTCATTTATGGTTTAAAATTATGTGTGATTTCATGAAATACTTGTAAAAAATTAATGTTTATGATAGCATTTTGCCCTTCTTAACGCAATATTTTGATAACATAACGAATCAAGTTATTACAAAATTGTTTTAATAAAATAGTTACGGTTGCATTTTATCTCTCGCGTGTCCATTGGTAGCTAAATTTACAAAATATATATATCGAACAATTCTAATTCCCCCAGAGTCGTTAATTAAAATGTTTTAAAGTGAATGCGAAGAAAACGTAGTACTCACTTTATAGAGCTGTTGCTTCTACTGCAGTTGGAAATGTTCCCACTGCGCGTCCTTGCGTCGGCACTTCGCGATAGAAACGCAATCCGCCCAGCGACGTTACGAGTGACCGACTGGAGAACCAAAGCCGCCGCACGAGGCACAGGTCCCGGCGAAGACTGGCGTGAGCGCACGGCGCCGATCCATGGTGCCCGCGGCCTCCACCACGGTGGCCCCCGCGGTGCCTCGCTCCCCGCGCCCCACCACTCCTCCACCCAACCGGCGACGGTGCCAGCGCTCCAGAAGGAGAGGGGGCGTGACGTCACGGAGAAGCTGGTTCTCGTACTCGGCTCGCGCTCGAGAAAGAAAGGGTGGGCTCACGCCAGCTGCAGCGTGAAGGAGGAGGAGGAGGATGATGCTGCGACGCAGTCCACATCGGACGCGATGGGAGATGGGAAAAGCGGGCTGGACGTAGGGTGCGCGTGAGGGTGGATCCTAAAAAACCAACTTTTGAAACTTGAACAGGGGACTTTTCTATTTGGTTTAGGTCTTAAATAAAAATTTCACATAAAAAAGGTATTCCAAGGTACGCTACTAAGCTTTACAATTTTGAAATTTTGAAACTGAAGCTTGGAAGTGACCCCTAAGATATATATTTTAAATCTGAAATTTTTATGGGATTCTTATTTTAAGGCATAAAAAAGAAGAAAAAAAACGGAGGATGTTCCATTCAAATGTCAACCAACAAAAGTTAATTCCATCCTATTAAATTTGTAGAACATTTTCATGACCATTCAGGATTCTTAAAACGAATATTAAATTATTTTAAAAGGTCATGTTGTTACTCCACGTATATAGCTCTGAAGATGATTTACAAGTATTCTCCTAATACTACTTTGAAATACTTATTCGTCCTTATGGATTCGACAATTTTCTTTCCTTTTTGCTTATGTATATATCAGAGTGAAATCATGAACAATTATTTGAAATGACTCTCCTTCCAGCAATACAAAGTTGTAGATGCAGTCGTTTACTCTTTTTAACTTCGTGTAGTTGCAATTACCAAACGGATTAAAATACAAACACGTATTTGTGTTTTATTAAATATAAATTTGTTTGTATTTTGTTATTATAATAGGAAGCTAACTATTTTTATTCGTATCTTAGGAGCGTTCTGAAATGTTAAATCCGCCTCTGCCTTAGGGCTCTTGATAGGAATTGATGGGATAGTTCCTCGCTTGCTTCCGGAAAGTAAATTAGTTTATTGTATATTGTCCTCCATGTGGTAATACGCAGTTTGTAACTACTTTTTTGACAATAAATTTATTAATATAATTATTAATATAAAATTTGCAATTTTCCGTACTCTATATGAACGCTCTTACTCGACCAATGCGCATGAGTGGTATCCAAACCCCCAACCCGAAATATAATGTTTATTTAGTAAACCAAGAAAATATTTTTCTTTGGTGTATATTAAATTATTTTTATATCCTGTGTATTATTGCAGTAGCTTCTTCTGACAGTTTGTTAGAACTCCTAGCTACTCTTCAATGCAGGATTCGCTCCAAATGACGTCCTCCCGTTTCCTCTCCCACCCTCTCCACCAAAAGCAAACCCAGTTGACGTCACATGTTATCACGTTGAAATTATACAATATTAATTTAACATCCCCTCATATATTTCTTAATTTTAATGTAATAGTTTTCTACTGATTTCCTCAAGATATTTATGAATTTTTACCAAACCGATTATTGTTTGCTTCCATTACAAGATCAATTGAGCAAACGTTTATAACATACACGATCACAAGAGAGCTCAGTCAAAATCACTATTCCCCGTTGATTCTTCACAAGTCGCAGATAATTCGAACTTTCCACTGTGATTATCAAAGAGAAAGTATTCGTCAGCACGTGAAGTCATTCCATCAAAGCGAAACACGCCCTGGACTTTTGTGAAGGAGTCGTATTATGATGCGAACGTAAGCGGGGACTCAATTACTCGGTTCAAATGCTTGTGAATCGATCGAACTTTCACTAACTCTTTCATGTTTTTCTGAAAAACAAAACAATTCCATTTGAGTTAGCAATCATTTATTTTCCGAGGGAAAGTCTGCCAAGATGCATGCAATCGATTGTATTTCCTGTTTCGGATCGGGAGGAACTTGTGTTTAAATACAACATATTACAATACCACAACGTCCAACGTAACCCGTATGATTTTGTGTCACACAAACCAGTTGTAATTAGTTCCAAGGTGAGATTCAACTTTCTTATTTCGTTTTAAATTATTTACTAGTTATTCAAATAAATTACTTAAGATTAATTCGATCACAGTTACTCGGGGTCAGAGATAGAATCTGAGAATTTTCAAGATTTACTGTTATATATTACAATACCATGGATATATTACATCTCACGGAAAAACTCTTTCAACTGTAGTGCGGTAGGATGTCATCTGTTAAACATTGTGTCAAAATTTGAAGAACCCATCTTTCACATCTCATCTGTAAAATATTTAAAATATTTTTGTTATCTACGCTTAACTTTGGGTCCTTCGTTTGAATTTGACATACACTAGCTATATTCCTCTCCGGTTTGTACGATGGGTATATAAGATTTTTTATTTATTTCGTCACTTTTTCGTCCCGTTCCTTATAATATGATTGAAGTCATGACCAAAATGTGGATTAAAACATTCATTCCTTAAATTTTCTTATTTGATGCGTCAAAGAGATTTGCGCAAAGTCAACTCGTAAGAATATTCCCATCTGAATACAGCTAAATTTCCTTTACTGTTGGACGCTATTCTTCCTCATTTCCTCTAGTAAATCATTAAGCGTGATAATGATTTTCCTCAAATTTTATAATTACAAATGACACCTACTGATTATGTAAGTCCCTAGAGGTCTCTTCCATAAAAATAATTATATTAATAAAACGTTCCAAGCAGGAAAACAATAGTACGATACGTATTATCGAATGCTATGGGTATAAAGAGGGGAAAATCCCAAAACGTAAACATCTTAAAATCTCCATGTTAGGTAATTGTTAAAGGAAGTGATGACTCTTATATACTATACAGTTAAGAATAACGCGCTCATTTTATTATGAGTAGATATTCATTATCAACACGCATTCACTATGTGTAGAAATAACATAATAAATATGTTTTATTGAAAAGTGGTATTATCCGTTTTGGCACAACATTTTACTTCATTTTGGAAGTATATGGTATATATTTTCGAAGTATTTAGTGTTATTTGTGTACTCCAAACTCAATTCGCGTGAAATTGTGAAATTGTTGCTACGATATTCACCTTAAAATAATGGTTGAAGAGGAAATCATGTTCAACGATTTCGATAACAACAAAATTAAGGATTTTTTTAATTTTTGTGACTGTACAAGTCAACATTTAAAAAATTTAAATTATCTAGGTTAATTTAAAATGTTCGCGCAAATTTCATGGGAATACAATGAACCGTTTGGAAGGAAGCCCGGTTCAAACGTTTTATAAACTTCTCTTTAATTTTAAATTACAGTGTTGAAATAAAATTCTTTTTTTTTTTGTTTCGACTGTCGGATTTCTTTAAACCACTGTTGGTTCTGATAGTACACAAAATATTAAAATTGACTTTGCTCATAAAATTGAGAAACATATCAAATACAGAGAAACCATTTTATGTATTAGAAACTTGGATGGAATAAATATAAGAGAGTTGACGAAAATATTGAACACGAATCATACCCAGCATGCTATCACTTGTAATCTAATACTGTGAGTGTGGTCAGCTTATTAGAAAATCTCATGTAATCGTGTATTATTTCGCAAATTAGCAAAAATAACAATAAATAAATTACAATAGAAATCTAATTATCCGAATATATAGCAGTAAAATTCCATAATTTATGTTAATTAGTTGTAAGGAGTATATACTTTTCCTGCACAATATTACGCCCATCCTACAGCGAAACTAGCGCAGCGATAGAGCTGGCAAATACTTCGAACTTAACGGCACACACGACCTCCCACATGCTACAACTGCTTCTGAGCTAAATGTATCCACGACCTATTATCATCATCATATACTTTAATATGCAAATGTCCCCGAACATTATAGCGTAACCTGACAGAATAAATCACTCAATTAAAGTATCGTAATTAAAAGCATTAAAAGTCCACAGTTTCCTTTTTTCTTTTCCGAGCATTTATAATCACATCAAGAAAAGAAACCAATTGACTCATTTATTTTTAAAGGATGTTATTTTACTTGGGTCCTGACCAATTGACAGTTCTGACGCGTCTCACCTGACGCTTCTAAAATAAAATATTTCTGGGGAATTGTTCGTGAGTTGTGTGATGCTCCAGTGCACGATATCATAGACTATTCAGAACTGTACTGATGTCCTGTTTACATATTTCAATGGTAAATATAAAACCGAGAGAAACTTGCCTCATATTTATCATATGCGAGGAAATACTATCGGCCTTATTATACTTTGTGAACAAAAGCAAACGTTATATTATGTTACGGAATGTTAGTTTCATTCAATTTATAGCTTTTACCTAGTATCAATAAATTTTGTTAAAATATGCACTTTTTGTTTTTTTTCCTCCACAAATATTTCTTGACTAAAATATAACATTTTTGAGGGAAGAAATTCAATAATCTGGTTATTTCATTATTAGAATCGAGTACGGTCGCATTTTATCCGGATATTTGGAGTTGTACTGTATAAAATATAAAAATATAACAAAAATTTGCTTTATTAAAACAGGGCGGAAAAATTATACCAAAATTTGCGATATCAAAATTAAGAAAACGTAATTTCTGTGAAGGAAATATTGGACGAAATATTTTAGGACTATGTGACACAATATAGAGGCCGTTCTTTTGCGTTAGGTATTGCGAAGAAAACAAAATACGGTTCTGTGATATTGGTTTATAATATAGGGCAGTTAAAAAACTAATTATTCCGCATGTAATGCAGAATGCCACTGAAACCGTTTTCTGTTCTGTGTATTGTATTACTGTATATTTCTTCGAAATGTTGTAAGTCCTTACAAAACTTCTGAGACGATGTTTTTCGACCTCCTTCCTGAAACTGTAGTTTAGGTTATAAAATTATTTGAACGTTCCTGGGAAACAGAATGAAAATAAGAAAAGGTCAAACACTTTTTCCTTTTCAGTTGGGAAATATGTCCAGCATAATCATGATAAACTCATGAACGTTGCTTTTTTTTTACCAGGAAATGTGCGAGCATTTATTTTCGACAAAAGGTAGAGTTTGATTTTGAATGTGTATAAAAATCACGAGACTAAGATTATTTCCACACTAGTTTAGGATATATTTTTCACTATTCGCTCGATTTACTGATGCTTAAAAAATTGATCAGATATTCTAACATAGTATTATTTTTAATTGTAAAAGTATGAATATTAAAATTAATGTGTTCTATATGATCAATTAGTTAAAATTTTAACTTTTAATTATTCATCAATAATTATTAACGCTCAAGTATGTTACTAATGATAATAATGATACCAATAAGTAGTAATTGTAAAGTTTTTCTTAATAATGTATACTTAGCAGTATATTGAGACAATATCTAGACAATGTGACACTTCAATACTTGTAAAAATGTAGAATAAAATATCATGAAAATCTTTGGAAGTTAAAAGAGTTATTACTTTTCTAACTAATAAGGCATAGGCCATGTGTCCTCTTTCTCTTCTTCGCCATATTTTTGGTGAAGAAAATTGGGAATAAGAGATGTTGGGTTGCTGGATAACTTAATATCGAAGAGAGTTATGCGTGAAAAAAATGGGTCTGGAATGAGCGCGGAAACTTCCACTTTAGCTGAGCGGGGAGTCGAACCCACGTGCTCCCGTTTAGAATTTGTTTGAGAGTGGAAATGTTGCGACTTCAACATAGCAGTCGAACTTTAAAACGTTTAAATACTTTTAGAGTTGTAGGACTCTGGAGAAATAATTTTAAATAATCGAGAAAATTGCGTCTCAATCAGACACTATGTCTAAAACATTTGTACACGGTTGGTTTTCTTTCGGAAGCTACCAGATTCTTCTAGAAAAAAAAATGAAAAAATACCCTAGGAAATTGAGAGAAGTGGAGGAAAGTGGAACGGAATAAATACACAAAACAAAGCAAATGCTCGAAATTAATATTATTAACTTTATGCAAGAATTAAACTCAAAGCATTTTAATCTCAAATACAAAGTATATTCAAATTTACTGCAAAAATATTGTCTTTGAAAAATAAGTTATATTTATTTACAAAAAAAATTGTCAGGTAGAAAACAGATGATGGTTTTCACAGTTTTATGGATGGGGTCAAGTTTTTACCTGTTTTTGTCAGTTCTTCAAACTAAAAACCTGCTAATAAACTCTTCTTTTTATATAAAAAATTCATCTTTTGTAGGAAAAGATCCATACTGTTCACTAGTTAAAACATATAAAGAAAATTTAAGCTGATTAAGTTGAAATGGATAATTTTTTGAGGATTCATGTATTTCGAACTAATTTTCTTGTTTCCAAGTTACGTTTGTAAGTATGACACGTTAAGTAAGGTTTCGTACGATATATGAACTTCTATCAAAGTCTGAAATAATTTTTGATTTATCATACATAATTAATTATATTTTTAAGAGCGCAATGAAGTATACTTCAGACTAATTTATCTCACGACCTTTTTGTAAAGTTTTCATGACTAGTTTTTCAATCAGTATTTTACAAACATAACGTTTGGGAAAAAAATAATAGGAAGTCTACAAGAGACGATAATGAATTTTAATTACAATGTTACAAAAATAAAATTACTTGAGTTTATCTATGAAAAATGCATTTTATCGTATTTTACAATGTTGAGTTCGAATATTAGTATATCCTTTGAGAAAACAATTTCTTCCAACCCGTCGTTTTTTCCGCGGTTGTTTTCCTTCCTTGGCGGGTTCTAGAACCAAAATGCTTGAGGTCACGAGCGTGATTGTAACTTTTAAACCCTAACTGCCTGAACTAGACGGATACGAGCGATTCAGCAGTTCCGACAGTCCTCTTCAGTCCATCTGGACCAAGCACTCTGCGCCATCACGAGGTTCGTAGGCTTCAATTGCGAGTTTAAAGTTGAGATTACATCGTTGCCAAATATAACTATCTCTTGCAAGGAGCTCTGTTGGGTGGAGGAGAAAATAGCAAAGGAGGTGCGAGAATACAACCGAATGATAAAATAATAATAAATTTATTGTCAAAAAAACAGTTACAAACTGAGTATGACCACGTGGAGGAAAAAAAAAACTAATTTACTCTCCGGAAGCAAGCAAGGGACCATCCCATCAATTCCGATCAAGGGCCCTAAGGCAGAGGCGGATTCAAAAAATTCAGCAAAAATTCCTAGATAAGATAAAAAGTTAGCTGCGAGTTATAATACTAATAGAATGTCAATTTAATACTAATAGAATGTCAATACTAATATAGATAATTTACTAATATATATAGTATTATATATAGTCAATACTAATATATATAGTATTATAGAGTTATAATACTAATAGAAAGTTTCTAGCATTTTAATTAATTTTAATTAAAAATTTTAATTAATTCCAAATTAAAGGATAATAATTTCGCATCTGTATTGTAAATCTGAAAAAAGCATTAATTCACTTCTGATAATCCTTAAGAATCTGTGTAACATTTGTTCTAATGAGATAAAACTACACACGAACTATTCTCTGAACCTGATTACGTTGACTCCCTAACCAAATTATTTAAATGTCTTGTTTTTTAACAATCTTATTGTTATATTCTTCTCTCAAGAGCGTGGTCTAATTCATAAATTATCTCTCAGGTAACGCTGAAAAGATCAAGAAAAGCCATTGTTTGAATGCCGCTATGATAAGAATTTTTAACTCATTTTTGTCAACATCATGATGATCTTGCTAATACAATGGTCCTTTATTTTGTATCCACATATTTCTTTACTAAAGATATTGGGATCTTTAATATTAATGTCTCATTTTACAGGCTTTTATATGAACTTCAGCTGTTAGTGTGTTTGGACCAAATCTTGAAACCAAATTGTAAGTCAGTTCCCTCAAACCGTTTGAGCTGAAATTTGGCACACACATATAAACGCGATGGCAATGCAATATTATGATGTCTAACTCAAATAATTTTTTTTCGAGATTTTTTAAAATTACGATTTTACTCCCTTTTATCTCGTGGTGGGTAATTTCGGGGAAGTGTCCCATTATCTTAACGATCGCTTCTCAAAAGAGATGTTTATGCTTATGGAAGGTGTATCACCCGGACAATTTTATGTCATTTGCTTACAAAAGCTTGTGCGAATTATAAAGAAAATTCATACTTGCGCAAGTACTTAGTTACCAATCACAGTCCTGCGAAATTAATTGGTATCTATTTTTATGAACATTTCGCGCTTCTAGCTTGTTGAAGACAAGTAATTCAACCTGAAATATTATATCATTTTCAGTGATAAAGATAGAAAGTACTTTTATTTTTATTAGGATGCACTAACGTGAAAAATATATATGGAGGTATTAGCATTTGGTACTGCATTACCTTAATACGAACATCAATATTTTATTCGTTTTAGTACAAGGCGCAAATAAAAGCTTGTTTTTAAAAAGGATTTTATTTTTGATTTCATTTGGGTGCAACCAACTCGCTAGCAATGAACTAAAGCTCACCCGACAGTGGCTCGCATTAAAGATGAAACGTTGTGTGACTTTTATGTGTTTATAACTCAAATTGTTTTTTCATAATTTTGACATGTGTATTTTATTTTATTAATGCGAATTAAAATTAAACTCAGGTCGTTTCCCTAAACTATTTTGGCACTTTTAATTATTTCGTACAACTACTTTGGTACGCTTCATATTTTTCATTCTTCATTTGTGTGCACGAGTGTGATACGCCGCAATGCAGCTTAGTTTGAACACGAAAAACTTATCTCAAGAATAAACAAGACGTGCAAATACCATTTCACATTCTTAACCATACTCGTATACAATGAGACACGTAACTTCTACTTATAATTGTAGAGAATTAAACATAACTACTGTCATTCTGGAATGGAACAAGAATAACATTTTCGGTGGTCAATATCACAGTGTTTCTGTGCTCTATACTGTCAAATGAAACCATGAATTTTATTCTGAGGTGAATCACTGATTACGAGAAAGGAGGAGCGCTCGCTTGTGCGAAATGTCGTCACAATGGAATGTGATGCATCTATTTAAGCGGCAATGACGCTGATCTCACGGCCGTTCCAGAGGTATAACCTCTTGTGAGGTCTTAGTTCATCACAGAAATAATTATATTCTGGTATGCATTTCCACTACATACACATATCTAGTTATATTCTTACGTTGAAATTTATTTTCAAGTTAAAAAAGTACTTTCATTGCTGCTCTTCCGTCCTGCTTCTAAAGCACTGATGGTGCTTCTAAGAGTGAGAAAAAGGTTTTTGGCTACTATAAGCTTCGACAGAGTGAACTAGTAGAGTTTCTGAAATAACGACAAGGAGTGAGCCAATCATATGTATCGGAAAATACTTACGATTGAATTATTCCTCGTCATAACGAAACGGAAAATAATTATTGGGATGGTGTCACTATGATCACGGAGCAATATAAAAAACACCCGAGAGAATCGTGATTTTATCACGTCATTTAGGAATCGTTCAATAATACTCATTTCCGAGACGAATAAAAGATATTAGACAATCTCTTCAAATACACAGTTCAAATTTCCTGTAACATCATTGCTTCAGAAATGTCCAAAAAATTACGGATTTAAATGAAAGAAATAATATCAGTATAATTAAATATTTTATACATACGTTCATATGTAGGTATAGTTTAATAATGTGAAACTTTTAAATTTATTATATCATCACATTATCTAATACTTTTATGAATAACTAAAACATTTCTATAAAAAAGACCACGTCCGAGAATCGATTTTTTGCCGAAACACTTAAAGTTCAACGCAGTCAAGTTTGAAAATGAGATGAAATATGGAAAATATTTAACCCTTCACTGGTATCAGTAGGTCCGCGTGGCACCCTGGGTTATGTTTCTCAGATTTTCCACATATCTCAACGATCCTATCTGTTTGAGTAATCTCGTTGGGTGATGCGGTGAGTGCCGTTAAGGCGCTGCAGCTCTTTCGAGGAACGTGATGCTAGTAAGGGATCGCGTGAAACACACGATTCCACTGACGGAGGGCGTGTATTTTTGTTAAATGTTAATCGGGTGTTCATAAAAGTTAATTTTTCATAAAATATGAAATGTAACTTGCGTTAAAAAAATTAAAAAGATATATTTTCATTGTCCCATTTTCATTCAACATAACGTAATCAATATGTTACCTGGCGGCGAGGTTTACCGCAATTTAAGAGCTTTCTGTATATATGTTTATTAATTTTTGTGTCATTCCATAAAGATGTATTAAAAATTGCAACAATTTCATGATATACGAGAGAAGCTAATAAATAGAATAATTGTAAAGAAAACTATTAGATTATATATAATAAAAGTATTATTTATAATTTAAACAGTAACATTGTTGAAACTGGTGCAATAGCCTAACAGCACCGCGAATATACAAGAGTGAGATCCGACGAGAGCGTGTATTGCCTACACCTCATCTCAGAAGCATTTCATCTTTATCATCAGTTCAAACATCTTCAGTCTAAATGTGTTGCTGACTAAGGATACGCTAAACTAAGTGAATAACAATCTTATTCATCCACATTTCTTTTCCTGTAAGAGAAGCACTGCTTTCTGGTGAGTGTGCTTGCGGTGGGCGGCACACGACTGCTTGGTAATATTATTGAGTTTGTGTCTTAGAAATTAGTGTATAAAAATTCAATGGTAATTTCCTAATACTTGTATAATGGGATCCAAGAAATTCCCCCCAACAAAGATAGGGTGTGAAATCCTATTATAATTTATTGTTAGTCTTTATAAGGCTTATTGCGGGATATTTTTATGTCTCCCCAACCCAGTGCTGAAGACGACTCTTAGGATTGTATCTGAGATTGAGAGGAAAATAGGAAATAAAGGGCCTAATTGGTAATGTACTGACAATACTGATGGTCAATACAACTACGTTCCATTACGTATCACAAGTAACTTTTATTACAGAATGAAAATAGGTGGTTAACAATGACCTTTATTCTGGTTTCTTGTAATTTTTTTTCACACAAAAATATTTATTTTGTGAGGAATATATTTATCAGTTATTCACTCAACCCCTTTAAAAATAACTCCGAGTATTTGTTGGTTTTTATATTTTTTAATATATGTACATAATTCTACTGTTTCTGCAGAACATGTTCTAAAAAATTGCACTCTAGTCTCTTATATACCATCCATTTGACGGTCAAAGGTAAAAACGTGTCTATGAAGCCAATGAGTATTAATGGTTAAAAATAAATATGAAAATACATTCTAATAGTTAACGGGACCTTGTGGAATCCTGAGTTCATTTTATGGAGAATATCAAGGAAAATAACGATTGTTCAGTGTCCCTTTACAGTATAGATTCAAATTTTTACAAGAGTAATAAAGGATTCCTCCACGATTTTGGTGTCCGATTTTTTTAAAGCTGCTGTTACCAGTTGCATGAAACGCGCAATTTCTGAAACAATGTTACATGGGCACGAATCATATGTTCGAATATCGCAGTCGTAAGTGGTAACCATAAAGCTCGTGCTTGGCGTACCGCTAATGCAACGCGCCCACATACCATTGTGTGTGTGCTCTAGCATTGAGCCAGCAGCGGCAGTGGGATGCAGAAGCCGTAGCCACGAGAAAATGTCACGAAGAAAATTATCAGAGAGCTTAACGAAAGCGTGGCAAAAACGGTGGGAAATGACACAAAAGGGACGGCGCATGGATCTCTGTCCGATTTGCAGAGAAATGGTCTCTGCTGACCAAGGTTGTTGCGCAATTTCTAACTGGCCACGGAGATTCCAAGGAATGTTTAAAGCGTTTTGAGAGACTAACGATGAACTGTGTGACTGAATATGTGTGAGAAACACCTGAGCATATGTTGTGGGATTGCACACTTAATGCGCCTGAGCGGGCATGCTACATTAGAGAATATGGGAAGGAAGATATTCTAAACCTGACAGCAGAAAACACGTTGACACGCAGACGAAGTATGCACTTTATATGGAATTTGTTGGATTAGAAAGATAGATGGAATTAGGACGGTGTATAGAAGGAGGATCAAGAATAGATAAAAAACAATTATAAGGTTTACTAAATAGCAGAGATCCTTGTATTGCTTTATGCGACAGACAAGGAGACAGGCAACAGTCAAGACAAATGAATAAATAAAAGTCTGCTTCCAAACGAGGTGAATCGTTTGTTTAAACAATCTGATAAGTAGGTTGAAAAAGAATGTATGGTCTGCCGATTTGGTCGTTTGACGATAGGGGTCATTTCAGCTTGCGTTTTGTGGTTATCACTCCGATATTTGGACACGTCAATGCCCCTAATACTATTCAAAAGCCTGGATGGAGGGTTCCAAGTGTGAAAAGACCTGTACCCAACAAACATTTGAGTATTACTTAAAATTTACCATTTAAAATTACCACTGATCTATATTAAACCATCAAAATCCTGTGTCATGTATAAATAAGTCATTTACCCTTACTCTTTCTTCTCTGAAACTTTGAAAATCTACATGAAAAGTTTTTTAATAAATTCACTTCATTATGTTTTTAATAAGTATACAGATCATGTTTCCTATTAAAACGAGTATGATAATTCTTGGTTAAAGATTTGGTATTTTATTGATTGACTTTAATAAAATGGAAGAAGACGCAGTTTAACCAAATTAATTTTATCGGAAACAATTTTCGACACCTTCGACGTCGTCTTTAGTAGTTTTTCACGTTTCATATTAAATTGCTTTTAATGAAAATGTTTCATCTCCAGTGCTTTTTAGCGTGAACCAGGTATAAAATAACCCAGTCTGATGGTTAAGAATTTAAAAACAATAATACACTTATGACTCAAACGATGTCATTTTTTGGAACAATGTAAATCGTTATATACCCATATTATAAGGGAAGCATCGCCATTGTTTGTGGTTGAGTATTGGCTGCACAATGAGTCATCGCAAGATCCTCTGCTCGACGTCAGGCGAAAAGGAAAGTCGTGTGGATGCATTTCAAGGTCGTTTTATGTAAGGTCATAGACAAGTGACAGAATCTGCAAAGTTCTCTAAACAGATATCTTCTTCACTTCAACTTCTATGCACAAAGTCAACCAAACAAGTAAAATTTCATTTCGATATTCCAGAAATTAATTTAAACAACTTTGGTAACATCAGACTTAAACGTTTTTTTCAAAAAGTAAACGATTTATCTCTTTTGGGAAATTTAAAATAAGCAATGCTTCTTTGTTTGTTTGTTTTCTGTCAGTAACATGTACAGTAATTCCTCGGTTTTCGTTGACCTTCATTATTACCAGATTCGGTTTTCGTCGAATTGGTTCCGGTTGTCTTTGCATCGAACAAATCACTCATTAATATTTCTTTCAATAGCTTTATTGATCCATCTTTTTAGAATGGAATATTGCATTGGACATAGGATTGAAATCCTACATTACTTGATGAAAGTTCGTTATCCTTTTGTTCTATGTCTACCATTATGGATTCGTTTATCATAAACCTTTTTTTCGAACAAACTGATATTGATAGACCTTATCTCTTTTTCGCATTTCTGGTTAGATACTGAGGCAACGTCGTTTGGACGATTAGTCACATTGCAAAAAAAACAAAACAACAAAAACGCACCAAACATGCTTATAACCAGTTTTCCCATTAGTATAAAAAAATTGAAATGAAAATAGTGTACAAGTATTGTAAACAATACTAAATACCAATTCTCTTGAATGAAATTAACAATAACCTTCGGGGAATAAAACAGTAACACATTATATGCTTCGAGTAAACATAAATTATCACTCTGTACTTATGAATGATAACGTGTTACGTGTTGGCAAAATCCAATTAGTCACAACAAACATTAAGTTATATCTTACTGTTTGTTGTGACTAATTGGATTAAAAATTATGAGTAAAGAGTAAGACAAGACTATTACACTTTTCCAGTCTTTATAAAAACACGTGGTTGACTAGTTATTTATTTATGTCGTCCAGTGGCGGCGGTAAGGATCCGCTCCCCCCCAACCCCGCAAGATTGTTCGTGGGAACCCCCTCCTGTTAAAAAAATGGTATTGTGACTTGTATAATTGTACCCACTTATCACGTCTACATTAAATGAACTACTGTGTAACAGTATAAACCATAATTTGCTTTATTTCTTATTGTTACTATTTATAATTTCACTCAAAAGTATTTGTTTTCATGGTTTATTTAGATATGTCACTGTTATCTCTTAGTGTCTTTCCTGCGTTGCCTGATTTCTTTCTTTGTCGGTAAACGAACCACAAAAGAGAATTTCTAGTATCCGTATGTTGATATTTCCGACGCTTCTGTTGCGAAGCGCTGAGCCGGAGAAGCGAACATCCCAATCTACACCCTAGAAACTGACTTACAAAGATATTAGTAACAACAGATTGTATAAATTTATACCTTATTTAAATTAAATCATACCAAAGTGGTTATGAAAATTAGTTTCTACTCAGTTTATGATGAAGAAATACATTTACGACAATAATTAATTGTTTTTCATTTTTTATCAAGTCGAAAACTTGTGAAATTTGTTAATTTTTATCTTTTATTTTAATTTCCTTACCACGGCGGGACCCTCTGACCCCCGAGACTCCCCACGCCGCCATTTGAGGGCACAATATCTCACCAGTCTGTCGTTCCAGTATTTTCGACTCGAAATCCAAGTATTTCCTGAAGGCGATGTTCTCCGTGGCTAACGTGCACTACAAGTGAACCCTCCTGGATTCTTGAAATAGTTTCATTTCCATGAATCAAGAAAGAATATGCATTAATCTCGAGAAAATTAATTAAATCTACACTACAGCAAAACTAGCGTCTTCGCATTCCATTTTGTGCTGAGTGCGAGTTCCCTTCAATTACCCTTTGAGGAATTTCTTACCTTCTCCCGTCAATTGTCTATTAACAACATTTGGATTCTCGTAGCATCTCGTAAATGAGGGGAAGTGAAAGAGTAAACCTAATTGGCCAAACATCATCACTTCGAGAACAAATGACGATATGTTAATTGGATACTATCGATAGGAAGCTGCAAAGTGCCAAATTTGTGAACACAAAGTTTAAAAAAAACTATCTATATTACACATTTATATTTCTTTATTCTTCGAATTTTAAAGAGGAACAAATAGTAACTCTTAGTCATACAAAATGACATCTATAAAAATAAAATGGAAAAGAGAACAAAAAAGAAAACATAATTTGTGAAAGGTGCTGAGTCCAATATCATTTTCATAGTGATATGTGCCATAGTGGTATTCTTTACAGAGCTACCTGCAATGCTCCTTACACTCTTTCTCAGGTAAATAAGGAATCGTAACCTATAGATCTTTCTTCTTTTCGGCCGGAATTGACTTTACTGTGATAACTCTTGAATCATGTCTTTCGCACACTTCGCTTTCTTCAGTACCGGAATTTTACGGCCAGTCTCAAGTTAACTATATCATTCTTTCACCTCTACACTTCCTAAGTTCGCAGAAGTGTAACTCTCCTGCTCCCATTTCACTCCAAACCCATTGAATGCAAAAGAAATTAATGGAATATTTTTATGAAATTGACCAGTGTCTTAGTACTGCTGCCATTTCGTGATAGTCCCGGGAACTGTTTATATTTTTCTGTGGACTTTGCCCAAAAGATGTCTGATGGCTTTTTGTACCTTTCTAGCGGAATATCTAAATTTCTCACATTTTAGCACTTTGTACCTCGATAAGTATCTTCATGAAATCGATGAATATGGATTGCCAAATTGATCTTGTATAGAAGTAGCATGCGTAGATCATAACCTTTTTTTACCCATTCTCTCGCAGACCACTCTTTTGGGATAAGGGGTTCATTAGTGTATTCTTTACTCTGTACCCGAAGTTTACGAGTACGATGAATTGCCACCATACTGCTTAGTTCGTAAATCCTTTGCAACTTGGTTTCTTTCTATTCCAATACAAGCGTTGTTTTCTAGTACGTAGTGCATGCCCTATTTTCCTGTGTAGTAGGCCTACTTGTCTATCTCGTTCACTTAATGTTCGCATTTTTTAGACCTTTTGTGTCCCATTTTCTTTCAACCTTCTGCATTATCAATGTACACAGGAATTGATGACGTACTAACAGCGTGCACACTAGGCATGCTTAATTTATGTATGATTTATGTCTTGCTGTCGTCATAACTATCATCGCTTAAGTGACTTCCTTAAATATTATTCCTTTTCCCTGAACTAATCATGTCACGTCAGAGGCTTTGGGCACGAAACTATCCTGTATCAATCATTTCTGTTGATTTCTTTTTTCTACCATAAAATCACGTTCTTGACGTTTTTTCGTTAAATCGCCCTTTAACGCTATCGTATAAATACAACTTGCATCAATAGATTCTTTTTATCTTTTCCTTCTTCTCATTTAGTTAAATTTTTCTTCCATACTTCACTAACTTCCTCCTTAAAGGATATCGGCAAATTACATTCATAATATTTTCTCCAGTACCATTCGAATTATAAACTTCAGTAATACTAAGATACAATTTTTGTATAATAAAAAAGGAACAAACAAATTTTATGAATATAACAGAGCACGTAAAGCATTTCTTTATAATTCAGAGAAAATAAATCTCCCATTATCATTGTATTGTATGAAAAAAATTATAATAGCTAAACCAAAATTAAAGTATGTTTTAGTCGAGGAGACGTTCTTCGAGGAGTAAGACCGCGACAACTACAGGAACCTGCCCTCGGTGCATATCTTACAAGTTACAGAATACGTAGAAAAGAAAATAATATATACACATACATAGTTAAATCACCATTTCAAATAAAATATAAAATTTCCAACGATTTAACTAGTGCTCAAAATTTAGTTGAGGTCAAATGTAAAAGTTACTCGAGGTCAAAGGTATAAAATTGAGTTTTTGTACCTCGGGAACAACAGGTTTAGTCATGACAATATCCGTTATATACTTTGTAGATGATAAATTTGCTTACAAAAAAATAGTTCATACCCTCTGCCACAAAACTGTTTTGTTACACGGTAGTATTCTAGTATATAAGGCACGTACATTCCTTATCACAATAATTACAGTTCCTAATAAGTCTGGTCAATTGACTACAAAGTATGATTATGATCTTAAACAAATAATCTTGTTTTCATGTGGTTTCACTTTATTACTTTTTCGTTTGTTTCCCCACATTTCCGATAACCTTCATTATATCGTTATTCCTTCTGTCTACACTATTTCGAGATCATCACTAGAGTCACTATAACCCTTATTTTCGTTCTTCAACTTGGCCCTGGTTTTTCTCCGTTTTTCCTTCGGGTAGAGGCGGATTTCTTATACAGGTTCTGTAGGCTTTGTCTAGTGGCGTGTTTATTGTAACAATAAATCGTGAATTTAGTGTTTTTTCAACTCTTATGATTTTTAAACACTATACTCAGAATAATCTATAGTTCGATAATAACTTGTACATGTAAATTTACAAACATATTTGCGTTAAATTACAAACATATTGACATTATATATGTATTATAACTCGCAGCTAACTTTTTATCTTATCTAGGAACTTTTGCTGAAATTTTTGAATCCGCCTCTGCCTTAGGGCCCTTGATCGGAATTGATGGGATTGTCCCTTGCTTGCTTCCGGAGAGTAAATTAGTTTATTGTCCTCCACGTGGTCATACGCAGTTTGTACTGTTTTTTGACAATAAATTTATTATTACTATTGGCATTCCAGTCGTTCCTCATCGGAGTGTCACAAGGTACGACAATCGCGCGGTGAAATCTTCGCAATCCTAGCAATGGTCTCTCAAGGACAGATACGTTGTTGGACAAAGCACGCACTGCTGATTAGCAGTGTCGGTGATTTGGGGGGAGGGGGCGTGGGTGGGGGGAGTTGCCCCTCCCACACTTTTCGTAAGAAAAAATAACATTTCATTTGCACCCCTTAAAATATGGAATAAAAAAAAACATTTATACTAGGCTTGCTTTGGTGTTACCTAATAGTCTTTCCTTTAATTTATACCGAGGTAGCAACAAATTATCCTCTCAAAGTCTAGCTATCCTCTAATTCAAAATTTATTTTTGTGCGATATGCGATAAAAATGAGTTGCCGCATAGTAATGTCAGATTAATGGTTAGTTTAAAGTCGTTTATACCGGAAAATGGGGTATATAAGAATTGCAGTGGAGGAAGTTCGATTGTTGATGTACATCCAGCGTCGCTATCTAACAATTGATAAGTGTCTTTAGAACAGATTATCCATGCCGGCTTCTGGCTCTGCGCATGACTTTGACGGAGAGGTGGTGGTCTGGGGTGAAATTAAAGCTGTTTTAAAAACGTACCATTATTGCCTTGCGCACTATCACGGCTAGCGCAACGCGAAACAGGACCCACGTGTTACCAAATGCGCTATCAGAACCTGAGTGGCAGATCTTCTATCTTGGGGATAAGTGAGTTACTAGACCGATGAATACTGTGAAATTTATTCGCCAGTTTGTCGCGTGTATCCGTACGTTACAGTGAATATGTCTCTGTAGTTCTATCTAGTGCCCGGTGTAATACTTTCTTCTGTGAATCGAGGCTTAAATGAAGCGTTCAACTGGAAAAACCTTGTTTGGACTTTTTCGCAAAGAAACAGAAGTTGGTAGCAACAAGAGATACTGCACAATGCGACACCGCCACCGTTGTAGATACTGTTTCTGTGTTTAGTTCTGTAGATTCTGTTAAATACTGAAACAGAAGTTTCAACTACCTGCGTGTCCAGAGTGACTAATATTCACAGTCGGCTTCAGCATAGAGATCCACTTCATGGTAAGCACTGAGAACTTCTCAAAGATCGTATCAGGCAGCAAGCAGATCCTGGAGAATGACAAGACCCGAAAATAGACGTGAGACGTATCTCAAGGCTAAACCTGGTGGAATGATGTTCTTGGTGTTTTAGTGATTCACTGATCTGTTCTGTTACGCGAAATGCTGTGATCGAGTTCTCAACGTTTCGGGTTCTAGAGGCATTGCGCCTCAAGTTACCGCCGGCTCAATTCGTGGAAGGATTCGCTTTCTAAGATTCCCTGCAGGGGTGTCACTGACGGCGAAGAGCAAGAAGTTACCATCCCCCCCCTCCAATTTTAGGAATTNGAAATTGAAAAAAACAACAATCTGATCTATCTTTCTACCAAATAATAGTTCGCAATTCACTCTCTTACCTTGATCACCATATATGTACCAAATCATTTGTCCTTCCGAACAGCAGTAGTTATTTTAAACCAACACCTTTCGTGACTCGTTAGGTATGCAATAGAAAAGATTTTATTTCACAGGTTTCGTAAAATCAGAAACGTTTAATTTATTATGAGAGATACATACGGATGGAAGTGTAGCGAGGTTGCGGCTTGTCTTAGCAATGTCTCATGATAAGAAGTTTACATTATTGGTTCTTAAGAATTAATAATATGTTAGAAAGATACCTAATGAAATAAATGTTATGTTAAAAATTTATACTCCTGATTCAGTGTAATTGGGATTTCAAATTTTCACTTCCAAGTGAAATTGTTGAGAGGACCATGTGATACACTACGACTACCGGTTTCCATATTAGTTGCGTGATGATTGGGGTTCATCTCTCAAATGATTTAGTAAAGAAAAACTACTGACTTGAATACGGTTCACAATGAAAAGGCCATTCTCAAAGGATTCTTTAAATTTTATAACATTTCTATTAACACATTAATGTTAATTGTGAATTTAAATTTCATATTTTTATGTATCAATTTATCTCTAATTATTTCATTCATTGGGACATTCTGTGACTGTCTTCACAATGAACAAAATGTGTGTTGTTCTATGGAAGCGACTCGTTTTCTATTTCAAAATTAAAAAAATCTCTCCCTGTTTGTTATAAATTTGTAGGTATCTTTAACTCGTATCACTCCTTTTATATTAATGTTGTATTAAATCTAATAAAACGTAATCAGTCAAAGTTTCAAATTCTGCGTCATAAACCTTGATATCGCGTATCCGTCAGTATTCATTACTATTTTTTTCGCGTCATATCATTCTGCCGGTGATTGTAAGCCAAAACTGCATTAAGGTACATAGTACCATGTTCTCTCACTTAACAAATCTTGAAGCGAAATTTCAGTTTATTTTACTGTTGGAGGATTGTAGTAGTATGTTAATTGTTGTTATATAGTACTTTATAACTGTTTCATTAACATTAAAATAGAAATTATACCCTTTCTTTCACTACTTCTCTTATTATAATTATTATAGTTGGGTGCTTTTTTATCTCTGTTCAAACAGGCAGTTGGGGCGGGTTTATACACCAAGCCGGAAGTAAAATTTGGTCATCATTATCATTATTACTATCCTTTCTTGCACGGCTTAAGTGATGTAGAGACCGGTTATCTTTCATATTTTCTCCAGAGAGCAACCAGCTCTCTGAGGAGGAAATACGTTATGGAGTAATTTTACACCACCTTCCTTAGAATGTATGCAGTTCCGAGGAGAGATATTTCCTGAATATCCCTTTCAAGTAGTGTACCGGGAAGCATCGCCAAGTTCTTGGGCATTCCGCGAGGCATCATTCCCAATGATTATGAGAATAATTAATAATAATAATTATTATGAAAGAAGTGGTCTAACATATATTTAATGGAGAATATATTATTATACTATATTGTCACCTAAAACTACTTGTTCAACTATTCCCATTTTTTGTCGCCTGCATTGTGTTCTGGTTGGTTTGATGGTCATACATAATTTCTCACACACACATCGACTTCAACTAACGCCCATCATTATGTGCATCAAATTCGTTCACGCCAGATCACGCGGAGAAGCAATGTTGCGCAACAGGGGAACGTGCTGGAGAGTCTCACGTATGGTCACAGTTTCTTGGAGAACATGTGAGTTCTTGTGAATCCCACTAGTGAACAGATCGTTCTTTTTCATTTTAGGTTGTCATCAGCTGTTGTAGATGACTGGTTTTACTTTCTTGTCTGTAGATTGCGGCTTATGGCAAGGATCGACTACGGACGATGCTTGCGTAAATGTAATAACTTATAATATTCATTTAGTCATTCAATTAATCAATTCTGCTTCTCCACAAGAGGAAGAAGAATAAAAGCCACGAAGATTAAAATGATTTTCTGGATCTCCATCTTCGTATTTTCGTTCTTTTTCCTCCGACGTTTTCACAATGTTCTTCGGGGTAACATGCAAAACATCAAACGTATTAATGTGTATTTTCGTTTTATTTTCCAAAAACAAAATATAGTTTTGTAATAATTAATTTCCGGATTACTGTTGGTGATTAAACAGAATGAAGATCGCTCCAGTCTCGAAAATGTGCTACTCCTGACAGTGTATCAACTATAACGATACATCTCGATTTAATATTCTTTTTTACTTAATTTTGCTTTTTCATCTGTAAAGAAATAGTTCATAGAAAATAGGAATTCACAGAGGGAAGTTGAAGTTCAAAGTTCTATATTCCATCGGTTATAGCATCGTTTCTCACACTGTTCGTGAGGTGTTTGGAGACTCGAAACAGTAGGTCTTCAAGATGAAAATTACGGAACAGCTACTCATTTTATACAACGAAAAAATTGAATATAAACATTTTATTTACATTTTTAACGAACCCAAGAAAATAAATATAATGAAATGGTTGCGATTGTTTTTCATTTCAAAGTTTCTCCATAGGTAGATCTATTTTGAAAACAAAGGCAATTTTTTAAAGAGTGATAATACATATGTTTTAAGGTTTCAGCGCAAGCTTAGACGAACAGCCCTTTCTACTAGGGTACAACGTGACGAACGACATTAATTATGTCAAAGTTATTGAAATACTACACGTTCCTACTCATTTTCATTCTCCTGCCCCTCGGCACTAACGCAGCTAAATAGTTTAATCTAGCTTCTGCAGCAGTTACACCCATTGAGTAACGGTAGAGCTTACTGTTTTTTGTTTCATTTAATTCGCATCATTTTCATTCGAGTTAATTTTTAATTTCGAAGGGTTAGTGGAGCAAAAGATGTGAAAATCACACGACTACAGGTTTCAATAATTTTGCGCCATCTCTTTATATTTTTAGTACACTTTATAATATTACTATTGCTTTATAATATTGGTAAGAGAAAATTGTTACGGTTACTGACGAACAGTGATTACCAACATTACCAAATCTTCAATAGCAAACAATTTTTCATCTGCCCTGATCCCTGAGAGATTAGATCAATCGTAACCCGCTTGCGTATACCCACCACACATGTAGCGAGGCCCTCGCGAATCTTATATGAACCACTCAGAATGTGAAGTCGTCGAACGAATACAGAGAAATTTCTCTACAATGGACACTCATGGGACATTAATATTTGTCCACTATTGAGAAGTGTCCGCTTTTGGGAAGTTCGTCAACAAAGACCTGCGACGTAGGGAAAGGGGGGTGGGATCTGAGGGTCCCACCGTGGTAAGAAAATTAAAATAAAAGATAAAAATGAACGAATATCATGTTTCTCGACGATAGGAAATAAAAAAAAATTATTGTCTTAAATATATTTCTTCGACATTAACTGCGTAGAAACGTATTTTCATAACCAGCTTTTTATTGAACATATGATTTAATTTAAATAAGGTATACATATTTACATTTCTTTGTTACTAATATTTTTATAAGTCAGACAGGAAGTCAAGTTTAGTGGGTACGCGAAGATTTGGTTGTTCGCTACTCCGGTTCAGCGCATCGCAACAGACGCGTCGGAAATATCCACGTGGGATTTCTAAGAATTCTCTTTTGTGTTTCTGTTACCGGGAAGAAGAAAATCGGACAACGTAGGAAAGTTAGGGTGAGACAGTTGTCTAAATAAATTATAAAAGCACAGACTTTTGAGTGAAATTATAAATAGTAAAAGAAGTAACAATACAAATTATGTTTTATATTGATTGTAGTTTAGTAGTTCATTTAATGTATACGTGATAATTGGGTATAATTATATAAGTCGCGAGATCAATTTTTTTAAAGAGGAGAGGAGGCCTCATGAAAAATGTAGTGTGTGTGTGTGTGGGGGGGGGGGGCGCGAATGCTTTACCACCGGCACTGTTCGTCAACCTAGAACAAAATGAGAAACTGTTTGCCAAATACACGCATTCATTGGTGTCGGTCTCTGCTATCACATTCCTTTTAGTGACGGAGAGTTATCATGTCGTCGCCGACTAAGTTGAGAAAAAATCACGTCATTCTTTTCTATGCCTGCAAAAGATAAACCTGTAAGATAAAAATTCCTTCATTCCCCACTAACACGCTTGCATTCAACCCAACATGTATTGGAGTAACTGGAAAAATTTCCCGTCATGTCCTTCTCTTTTCCCTTCAGCACTCATATATCCTTGATCGAAACGATACGAGTACACAAGGAAAGAGATAGTCGCTTGTTCAGGGTAAACTCAAGAATGCAACTATCGCGTCGGGATTATTTCTTGAAGTGGAATAATAATAACAATATGAAACCATTATCCTAACACTATTTTTAAGTTCTTATGAAAAATGAAAGAGAATTGAGACTTGGTTCGTGCTAGGACCGTGCCTTTTTGCCAACCGGCATTTGCTGTACAAATATATATTTCACTATATTTATAATAATAATAATAATAACTGAGTTTTTACGTGGTGAGGTTCAAGCCATATGACCTGCTCCTCCGCCTGACCACCATTAACACATAAGTAAATAAATGTATTCATATACACATACTAATAACACCTTTATGTATTATTAAATCACAACTGACTAAAGTATTATTCTACTGTCGGGCATCAATCTAGGGATCATCTCGATAAATATCTTAAGCAATTGAGGAAAACCCAGAAAAAACATCAACTAGAATGACAGCTGAAAGCCGATCACAAATATTATAGAGTATATTCCACATATAAGATTCATAATAATTACAAAAATAATATAAAATATTACATTGAAGTTTTAATATTACAAGATTAAAATCACAAACTTACATATTTATGACTTTACGAGTAATATTAAATGCATTTGAATTGACTAAATAACACAATTTAATGATCGATCTAGCGAAATACGGGCTACTAGAGCAACCCGTGCTATTCAAACGCACGGAACATTGAATCTAACCTATACTCGGTAAGAAAATATGATTGTTTACTTTTACGTAGCATGTCTATTTTATTTACCTGAGTAATATGGCAGATATTACTTTCCTTCATATCTTGTGCAAGTTTCACTCTTTATAAACTCTATAAAGAATATAGTATTTAGAACTCAAACAGGATATCAGAACAGCTGTGAATAGTATATCATGCACAATGGAGCATCATGTTAAATTCTTTACGAATTAATTATTTTATTACTTACCAGACTCGTCAGTGATTTCATTTGTCTGGAATCCAGTAAATAAATAAATAAATTTATTGTCAAAAAAACAGTACAAACTGCGTATGACCACGTGGAGGACAATAAACTAATTTACTCTCCGGAAGCAAGCAAGGGACCATCCCATCAATTCCGATCAAGGGCCCTAAGGCAGAGGCGGATTCAAAAAATTCAGCAAAAATTCCTAGATAAGATAAAAAGTTAGCTGCGAGTTATAATACTAATAGAATGTCAATATGTTTGTAATTTTAAGCAAAAAATTACATGTAAGTTATTATCGAACTATAGATTATTCTGAGTATAGTGCTTAAAAATTGAAATAACACTAAATTCACGATTTATTGTTACAATAGACCCGCCCCTAGACAAAGCCTAGAGAACCTGTATGATAAATCCGCCTCTACCCGAAGGAAAACCGGAGAAAAACCCGGGCCAGGATGGGGCTACAGAATTTATGTACACAAACGTGCCAATGTTGAGTACACATAAAACTAAATTAATATGAGCCATAAGACAACACAATCATGCAAGAAAATAGTTTTTGAAATTGTTATAAGTTGTTTAAAAAGTACTACAGCAATGGCGTGATAAAGCACAAGACGAATTTAACTTTTGTTAAAATCAATAAATTCTTTTACAGTGTAGAAGCACTGGTGCAGGAGGTAGTTTTTAACCGCGGATTTGAAGATATTCAATTTCATAATATCTTTTATATTCTTGGGCAGGGAATTATATAGAACGATTCCCGAATGGTATGGTCCCTTTTGGCAAAGAGTGGTTGACACTCTAGGGCGATGAATATTACTACTATTGCGTGTATAGTGTTCGTGAACGAGACTGTTTCGTATAAAGCAAGGGTGGCACTTCAGTAATTCGGTCTTAACAAACACGACCGTTTCATAAATATAAATGCAGGGAAGTGTTAAGATATTTAATTCCTTGAATAAAGGTTTACAAGAGTTTCGGGGGTGAGATTTACAAATTATCCGAACTATCCTCTTCTGAATTCTGAAAGTTTGAATACTCTGACCGGAATTACCCCAGAAGGTAATGCCGTAACGTAAATGGGAGTAAACGTTTGCAAAATATACGCAACGGGAAATACGTGGACTAACTGCGTTAACTAAGATTCGGAATGCGTAACACAATTTGCTTAATTGGGAATTAAGATTGTCAATGTGACAATTCCATTTGAGGTTGTCTTGAATATGGAGACCTAAGAATTTTGTATTTGTAACACATACATAAACACATACGAGTATCATCACTCACAAGCCTAAAGCGTTTTAAATAAGATTTCATGTCTCCATGTTCTATCAGGAAATCCGCTGGCCGGGGATTAATCAGCTTCCACAGCAAATCGCACATCGTATAGAAACGTATTGGAATCACTCGTATCATTTTACAGCTTCCCCTTGCGTCCCGTGACCTTGACCGTGGAAGGAACGACGGATGCCGGGAAGTTGGTCGTCCCCATGTCCCTCGTATTCATCGGCTTACGACACTGTATCGAAATGAGGAGTGTCTGTTCAAAGTGAACTATTTCCTACATATGCGATTTTCTTGAAAACAGAAAAACAGTGTAACTGAATCATTCAAATAGCTGGAAAAACACCCATTCGAAACGAAATATTTGCATATCAGTCAAGGAAAATATTCTCTTTTGTTCCCAACTGCAATAAGGAAAAGTTATATACACTATTCGCCCATCTATTATTAGAATCATAATTGACAAAGTGAATTTTCACGAGAAGGCAAGTATTGTTGATCAAGATTTTTGATATTATGCCAGTACTCTTTTATCCAGTGTCTGTAGACATGTAAACGTCTGTGAATATTTGAGATAGTCTGTTTTCCATAATAAATTCAATAACTGCTTTTTGCTTGGGACACATTTCAGTTGCAGACGCTATTTTGAAGACCGGTTATAGCACTGCCGTCTATCGTGAGTTGATGGGAACATGTGAGATGACGCAGGAATGTTTAATGTCCTACGTAATTTCACTTTTTTAAAACCAGAATTGGCCGAGAAAAAAAACGTGTTGCAATACTTATCCTGCTGTCCTCATAAAAGCGAATAACGGTAGTAAAATTTATTTAAAAGTGGAGGTAGTTCCATTTGAAGGGATACGGCTCATTTACGAACTATATTTTTAACAAAGGTCTTTATACGGTTCTTCGTAATTTTATACATCGCTCTCTTTACTTTGCAAGTGTTCCTGTGACAGATATTTTTCTTCTTCTCGTCGTTACCCAACCCCGTTGCTAGCCCCATCTCTCTACTATACATAATTTTTACTTTCGTTTCCATTAATATAAATATTTATCTAATTTTAGTATATCCTTTCCTTTCAAATATTCGTTTTATATTCACTTCGTTCCACGTCATAAAACGCACTCTACAACAAGTGGGTGCAATCCTCTTCTTTTGGAGTACACTCACATATGACTATTTTTCTTGAGTCTCACCGTGAGGAATTGAAGGATTTTTCAATTGACGTGATCTTCTAAATGAACAATGAAGCGGATGCAAAAATGTTTATCTTCTGAATTTCAATTGTTATTTTATCAATATATTTTTTGCAACTTCTCATCAATTCACTTCTAATTCTGTAAAAATAATTATTTTCTGAATTTCAATTTTGTTATTTCATCAATATGATTATGTAATTTATTTTAGTTTCACTGATGATGACGGCCATGCCGTCGAAAACATGTTCTGAAGCAAATAAAGTTGTTACTTTGGCAAAACGTGGAAATTTCATTAATGAAACGAAGTTTAACAGAGCAATATATATAGTAAAACAATTGTTTGTATTCTCGGTTCGCTAGTTACGATGTTTGTAGATGGGAAGTAAAAATATAACCTTTGCACCAGAAACTCTATATTTTTATGTGGGTTAGAGGGGTGGAGATATAATTTAGATTACTTTAAGCCAGTGGTGCCCAAGTGTACGCCTCGGCGACCTTCAAGACCTATCATCAGGATATTCTAGGATGAAGGTATTTCTTCCATAAACATTATCATATTCACTCCCCCTGTACTCATGACCCCCCCTCACTATCTAGCGAAACCACCCCCGTTCGCTAGATTGTCCCCTCGGGTTCCGTACCCAATCCTGGCAACCACCGGGCAACGGTTCGGTTCGAGGGGGAAGGGGGCAGATGTTCCGAAAGGGGCATCGGCGGTTATTCGTCGGGGAAACCCACGCTGACGGGGAATCCTGCCTAAGACGATCAGAGAACCCCGTAAAGGACCTCGACGGGCCCGCCGTTGAGATGGAAACCTTTCTAATAGCGGGGGGTGCACTGTGTTCCACCACCTTGAGTGCACTTCTACGGGGCCACGTACCCTGCCCTGATCTTAGATACCACTAGGGAACGAATGTCCCGGATAGATGGTAGAGGCAAACAGAATGCACCTCGGCCGGTACCCATCAAACGCTCGAGGATCATGACACGATCCCGAAACTGGGGAGAGGGCTTACCCTCGGCACAGCTCAGTGAGTGCAGGTTCGCCCTTGTGGTATACTTGGAACCAATGAGAAGCCGTTCGGTGGACCTCTGGACGAACGGCCGATGCCCTAGCACGCCCCGTACGCAATCTCGGGCTCACCACCCGGGCAAAGGATCGGACGCTGGGGATCACACGAAGTGGTAGAGATCCGTACGTGATCTCTGGTGTCACTCAGCACTTTAAAACCGAGTAGGCACGGTAGGGGCGATAGCCCTCAGGAGGGTGCCCTAGCACTCTCTTGACGCCCCTTAATTTGGTTGGACTCTGTCGGGTAGTGGTTTACCCACCCGTGGTCACGGGTAGGAAGCTTCGCCTTCCGATCGGTGAGCAGTATTGCTGCTCGGCTACTGTTAGCGCATATAGCAGTAGGGAGGCGACAACTAGACGTCACCCGTGTACCAGTGCACCTACTGGTAGACCCAATCCTTCGGGAAAGGGCTGTTGGGTCGGCAATCTCCGACTCCCCTCCTGTGGTCAAAATAGATACCTGATTTTTGAACCATTCACGTCGGCATATATATCTGGCATATATATAACAATTGGGTGACATTATTTAACTCATCAAAATCTGTCATGTTCATTTGTTAAAATTATTGACATTTGCAACAAAATAATCTTTGTACACCCCTCCCCAGAATTTTTCTCTTCATGTCACCTCTACTACCCCTATAATTGTAACAAAATTAGGGAAAAAAAGAAATTTTATGTGGAAGTTTAATTCGCGAAGTTACTAATTCCGGGTGTAACTATTTTAAATAAATTGTAAAAAAATACAATATTAAATTATTTTAATTTTGCATTCTCCAGTTTTATCGAGCATTCATAAGATCTCGGCTCGATTATGGTTGCGTTGTATATAGCTCTGCTCGTGCAAGCTATTTAAAGAAGTTGGATAGTGTCCACCATGCCGGAATTCGACTAGTTACGGGAGCATACCGCACTAGTCCCATTCCGAGTTTGTATGTCGAGAGTGGCGAACCATCTCTTTCCCTCCGGCGGCAAATCCTCATGCTACGACACTTTTGCCACTTGCAAACTTTACCCGACAATCTGGTACACAACGCGGTTTTTCATCCATCCTCTTCTTCCATCCGTTTCTACAACAACAGACTGAGAGCAACCAAACCTTTTGGATATCGCTCCAAACAAATTTTGGAAACCTTAAATATACGCACACTTAATGTCTTACATCAAGGTTTTAGTAAGTCTCCCCCTTGGGCTTTGCACAAGCCGAAGATTATTTTCGATCTTTTGCATCATGACAAGAAGAACACTCCAGCTCCGATGTTGAGGATATACTTTCAGCTAATCCTCTACAAATACCGGGACCGTATCCCTGTGTTTACCGACGGGTCGAAGCAGGCTGATGGTGTCGGCTGCTCCGTGGTATTTCCCCGTGAGACCAGTGGCTACCGTCTAGGCGACTTGTGCAGTGTTTACACTGCTGAGTGCTACGCCATATTGCGAGCATTGCGAACTACAAAGTGCTCCCGCGGATCACATTTCCTGATTTTTTCTGATTCTCTGAGTGCCCTCCAAGCAATCCAGAACATGTATGCAGCTGATAAGCTGATCCAGAACATCCAGGATGTACTTTTCACACTGCAAAGTGACGGAAAGAACATAATGTTTTGCTGGGTTCCTGGACACGTGGGTATCAGTGGAAATGAGAAAGCAGACGTTTCCGCAAAGGCGGCATGCCTCAGGAATCGCGTGGATTTCTCCACGATTCCAAAACGAGACCTACTAAATTTCGTCAAGATAAGGATTCTCAGTGAATGGAGCAATGAGTGGTTAGCTGTTGAAAGGAATAAGCTCCGACTTATCAAATCATGTGTTAAGTCATGGAGCAGTTCCTGTAGGCCAGCCCGGCGCGACGAGGTCTTGCTGACCCGCCTGCGCATAGGACATTGTCCTCTCACTCATAGGTATCTCTTACTACTTGATGATGAACCCATTTGTGAGGAGTGTAGCTGTTCTCTGACAGTGCGTCATCTACTAACTGATTGCAGAAGATACTCAAGTATACGGAGACAAATTGGTCTGGCTGCAGATTTACCAACCATTCTCGGGAATGAAACGGTTAATGTTAATAAACTATTGAATTTTATGAGTAGATCGGGGCTCCTCCCACAAGTTCTCGGGAGGGTTTAAAATTTGCATTCCCTTTTCATCTTTATTGTCTTCTTTGTTTTCATCGTTCGTTTCTGTAATTCAAAAATATGATATTTAGAAAATTGTTTTCCTTTTTTGCGAAATAATGTATTGGTATTCTGTTTTCTTTTCTTTTCTTTCATCTTTTTATTTAGATATTTGTTGATTTCAGGAGGGTTTTTTAGTGGGTATGGTCGAGATATTCGGCGAGTCCCACACACGGAGAAGAGTTACTATGGCTCTTCTCTATGGTGCGAAACTGCATTTTTCCCTACTTGCATGGGCTCTAATGACCTCAATGTTGACGAGCCCTAAAGACCCACAAAAAAATGCATTCTCCATCCTTGGCTCACGAGGAATGCCTCGAGTTTCATATACAATTATTTCACCTCTTCCTGAATCGACTATGGAGGATAGTTTAAAGAAACGAGACCTCCCCATTCATTTTTTGTGTTGCCAAAAGGCAATTTCCGCAATACACGCAACTAACTACTGAAGAGCGCCGTTTCCACTTCACCATCATTTCAATTTTCCAATGTTGTAATTTGTTCCACGAAAGATATCCATATTCATTTGGAAAAGTACATGACATGAAAATAGCACTATTTATATAGTTAAGAAATACGACTGAAAACATCAATTTCTTTCACTAGCAATAGTTGATATCGATACTGCACAATATTTTTCGTAATAGAAATTTTATTCTGAGGTGTGCCACCATTTGAAGACAGGATATGCATTAATGACATATCCCATTCTATAAATAATATCTACATTTAAGTTATCCATGGTTGGTATGATAATTATCGAATTTTCATTAGAGTGGAAGGTTGTTGATTCATATGCTAATAACTATAGAGAGTAAAGATTACAGTACAAATTTTACTAGTATTTAGGAAAAAAACTGGTTTCTTACTTACAATTCGTCATAGTTTTGAGGCATGTTTTATGTATTAGAGCTTGAGTATAGCCCCTCTCCTCCTCTGAAGATGTTGTGTAGGTTAAACAGCCTCTAATTGGAAAATTGGATTTACTTTTCTGGCAACAGTAGCTCTTATTGTCCATGTTCTTAAAGTTTAAGTCGGAATGTTGAATAAAAACGAAATGTCTTTTACTAAACACAAAATAATTATTTATAATACCAAATAATTGGTGTAAAAATTGGTGTAAGTCACTTAACTGTGTTGATACATTGCCATCTACAAAATTAAAATTACAAAATCACTTTCACACGACCACGTTTTGAACTTTACCTTAGAAATTATTGTAGAAAAAAATATTCATTTTTGAAAATAATTTTGGTACTTCGGAAAGACCTTCTTTTGCTATTGCATAATATTGAGTGTTCTATCTTTTGCCTACATCGTTATATTTCAGTAACCGACAGCGTTAACGTTATTGATTCCAAGGCAATGCTGAGCGGAATAGTACGGGTAGCTGCTGCGAATAGGGTGAAGTTTTCAACTTATCTAGATGAATGTTAGTTCAGAACCTTTGTTTTCCCTGCGACCCATTTACATTGCACCCTTAGCGTGGTTAGATGGAAGTTGATCAGGCTAAATCCCTTTTCCATACAGTGGTATACTTATTCTTAATAAGACCCAGAGCGTACGTTTTCTGGAGGTCCCACGTACTCAAAGCACACATTAAAGGATGTTTAGAAGCCTACTTGCATTTATATTTTTAAATATTGATATTGAAATATTCAATGACACATTAATAGTTTATTTTACTTTTATATTTTTTACTGTAGTTAAAGATATTTACGTGTTCGGAGAATTCTTGATGAACAAGTTGGAGGCTGAGAAATAGATCCAGGGTGGACCACCCCTTCCGCCCCGGACTGGGTACGTGGGCTGCTGTGACCATATATTGTTAAATAAACTAATATTGTAATTCGTTTTGGTGAAACATTTTTGTTAGGTCACCAGGATATTACCAAGAGAGCAGGGAAGATTAGCGTGTTTACGTTATCAGTTAGGTATGTGTACGACACGTGTCCTTCACGTCATATCAGAAGTGACGTCATCATTGCACGACCGAACGTGTTGAGACAAGGACATTTCATAGAAATTTATATTCGTTTTTTGTTAAAACTCCCTTTTTACTTTCGTCGTAATGTGCGTTTCATTTCGATCGAAGCGTCGTCCTTCGTGTTTGAACGCGATGTAAAAGTCACTCTTCGTAACTGATTAACTTACTGAGGTTCCTTCTCGTGATGGAACGTGTCATTTTCTCGTTCGTGTCTCTTTAAAGCTCGTTTCGTATCACAGAAATCGTTTTGAAATTTTATGACATCCACATCTCTTGCGAAATGTCACTACACCTTATTCGTCAAATGTAATTTTTTTAAAAATATTCTTTTCTCTCTTAATCTACTTAATCAATGGCCAAAAATGTTGTTTCATTATAAGGAATATTTTCTGAGCAGAGATTAAATTTTATCTGACAGTTTAACAACGATTTGTTGTTCATTCAAAATTTAAAGTGAACACTTCTATTAATGGTATGAACTGTAATAACATCATCTTTCACCGTTTGTTTCAGAGATTGACAAACAGAAACACGCTCATTTGTTGAATTTTACTCGCTCATTTTTCATGAAAGGTTATCAAAGTTTACTATTGATTGGTTCAATCACTTGAAAAAGTAAATTTTATGCTGTCTATTTCGAAAAGAGGTATTGTAAGTAAATGAATATTGATAATTATTTACCTTCTCTGTGCTACATACGTCAGTAATTACAAAAGACACCACATAATAAATACAGTTTCGATGTAGACTTATTTAAGTCTACTATTAACGTCCATTATACAATCAAGATAAACAAATAACTTGAGACTTATCACATTTTGTTAGACGAATACCGATATCCATTAAAACAATCAGCAAAATGTTGACGTTGTATCCGAAATGATCCGAATCACATCAGTGATATTCATGTTTTGAGTCGCTACAGGGATTCACAGACACGCATGGCCTAAGCTTAGGAGATTAAAATCTTGTGGATTGAATTTATATGTTTTCGAAACATGTTTGTTCAATTATGTAAATTTATGTGTTTGGTCAAAATGTAAATAATATCGGGGAAAGTGTACCATAAAATTTCGCTTCAACAATTGTTCTCATTTGTTATTATTTCTGTTACCTATACACTCAATTTAGACTTATAGCCATAAATTGCTAGTTTCTAATAGTTCAAATTCATTTTGATGTGGCTCATACATATTAAACGATTCAATTAGCACAAGTACAAAAACGACACATGTACGCCGAGAGAGATGTGTTTTTATAAATTTAAACATGAAAAGGTACTGATAATATATGTTATGGTGAAAAAAATTATGAATTATTTATCTCTTTGTTGAAAAAATTCCTTAGTTAATTCCCATCTTCATGAATCATGAGCTCCGTTTTTCCTAGTAATATCATTCGTATGAACGAATGCAACTCTGACATAGAATTCGAGGGTTAAATAACCGGGCGAAAGGCTCGCTCGCCATGACCTTAGAAAGACCGCGCTTGTGACGTCATATCCACTCCTTCCGTAGCAAGAATGCGGCAGGCAGTACACGGCCCGCGGGCTGCAGCGGTAGAATTCTGAATGGGTGATGGGTTGAGTGACCTTAGCCTAGTGTGCATCGAAGACTACTTCCAATGTGAACTACTGCTGATCTGCAGGAAAAGTCTCTGTTCAACAGGTTGACCATCATTCTTTTTTTACAGTAGTTAGTAAAAGAAGAGGAATAATGAGAAGAGCAATACGCTTCAAGAAGATAAATATCATGAGTATGAGAATTTCTTGAGTAGTTAAATTTCATTCGAGTCTTTTCTTTAAAACATTGTTACTACTTATTTTTAAAATAAATTCTATCATCGTAACCAATTGACCTAATTTTTGAAACAATTGGCATTTTTATTTCATTACTGCATACCTAGTTGAGACGAAAACACTTGACTGAGTACAAGTGGTTCACTCAGGGCTTCTTGTGTTTCGATATCACGATTTTTGAATCTGAACATGCAATTTATAACGGACTTTAAACCGCATCATGACAGCAAAAACTCCCCCGTGTAAAACGAGGTAGGGTCACATAATAATATATCACATTGTTTCAATGCATCCATAAAATTAATAAACGTACAATTACTTAACGAAATAGAAGTATTGGAAAAATGTACAACAAACTATTCAGTTATTTAACTTGGAAAATATACATAATAAACTTTATTGTCAAAAAAGGAGTTACCAACTGCGTATGACCACGTGGAGGACAATAAACTAATTTACTCTCCGGAAGCAAGAAAGGGACCATCCCATCAATTCCGATCAAGGGCCCTAAGGCAAAAGCAGATTTAACATTTCAACATACTCCTAACGATAAAAATAGTTCGACACGTGTTATAGTATTAACAAACATTGTATTTAATAAACATAGGAAAGTCATTTCACAAGTAAGTATTATTATCAAACTATATATCATTCGGAAAGTATTGTTGATAATTCTTAACTATTAAATAACACTAAATTCTCTAATAATTATTTCAATTGATGCAGTCACTAGGCAAAAGCCTAGCTACTCTTTATACAAAATCTGCCTCTATCCGAAGGAAAACCGGAGAAAAACCCGGGCCAGGATGCGGTTACAGAATTAATGAACACAACCGTGCCAGGGTTGAGTACATGTACAACTAAATTTATATGAATAATAAGACGTAATACAAGAATGCAGGAAAATAGTTTTGAAATTGTCAGATATTTTGAAAGTACTACAACAATGTAATAAAGTACAATATGACGTTAATTTTTATTAAAATCAATTTTACAGTTCAAGAGGAAAGGTATTACGTTCATTCAGATACAAACTCTTGCGTAACTATGACACATAATATAGAGAGTTCTGGCCGGTCCTTACATCCAAAACAATGTACATTACGAAAAATGTTTGGAATTGACTATGCATGAACAATAATATAAAAGATATTATGAAATTGCCCAAGAATATAAAAGATATTATGAAATTGAATATCTTCAAATCCGCGGTTAAAAACTACCTCCTGCACCAGTGCTTCTACACTGTAAAAGAATTTATTGATTTTAACAAAAGTTAAATTCGTCTTGTGCTTTATCACGCCATTGCTGTAGTACTTTTTAAACAACTTATAACAATTTCAAAAACTATTTTCTTGCATGATTGTGTTGTCTTATGGCTCATATTAATTTAGTTTTATGTGTACTCAACATTGGCACGTTTGTGTACATAAATTCTGTAGCCCCATCCTGGCCCGGGTTTTTCTCCGGTTTTCCTTCGGGTAGAGGCGGATTTATCATACAGGTTCTCTAGGCTTTGTCTAGGGGCGGGTCTATTGTAACAATAAATCGTGAATTTAGTGTTATTTCAATTTTTAAGCACTATACTCAGAATAATCTATAGTTCGATAATAACTTACATGTAATTTTTTGCTTAAAATTACAAACATATTGACATTCTATTAGTATTATAACTCGCAGCTAACTTTTTATCTTATCTAGGAATTTTTGCTGAATTTTTTGAATCCGCCTCTGCCTTAGGGCCCTTGATCGGAATTGATGGGATGGTCCCTTGCTTGCTTCCGGAGAGTAAATTAGTTTTTTTTTTCCTCCACGTGGTCATACGCAGTTTGTACTGTTTTTTGACAAAAAATTTATTTATTTATTTATATAAATGAATTAGAAGGATGTGCATGGTGATGGTCTTTACATTTTCCTCTCTCCTCCATCTCAATAGCGTTTATTATATTCGGATATACACAACTAGGTTTGTTTTTAGGAGAGCATCTTCCCTATATGAAATGCTAGGTGATTACCCGGCGTTGTCGGGGATTCTTCTTAGACCAATAAAGTGGTACCATGACGCCATACAGGCTCTCACATCAAGAAGGCGTAAGGCCATAGAATGGAACGGAGATTACGTTGAAAAATAAGGTTTTGTAGCCAAAGAATTGGTGTATTTTAATCCTGAATGAAACCATCTCGCTTTTGAGAAAACAAGTTGCATTACTTATTGAACGTTCTTCGTAACTCCGACTCCGCAAAAAAATTTATGTTGAGATGATGGCGCCTTCCTCTTTCTTTACGGTGTTAACCTCAAGACGTTGAATCTTTGTGGATGAGGTTCTTAATGAATATTATGTAAAGAAGATAGTAGGTCGCACAAATAGTCTGCAGTTCAGCGCTTTGAGTACATACGTAAAGCAGACAAATATCCTGTTGTTGATCTCGTAGATTGCACTTGTGTAAAATGTTTACATCGCGATTTGGTTGGCAGGATGTTCGTAATCCTGGATATGGTCGAGGATCAACCGTCAGCTCTGTATGCTTATGACCTCTCTTCACCGCCCAGGTTTCTCATTTAAAGATAGTATAGCATTTTAATTCAAAGATATATACAGATAAAATCATTTGATTCAAAAAGAGACAGAATGAACAGTCAAATAATTCTTAGAAGTACGCGGTGATTTGTATTGTTACTATTGGTAGAAAACAATTTTACCAATAAAAAATCTGAAACAAGATTCCTATATTAATTTCTCCTTCCAGTACACAGGCAATGTAGCTAACTTGCCAAGAAATTATGAATTCTGTATTGAACATATCTATACGCTTAACCTCACAACTTCCGAGTACTTACCTACTCGTGGAGGAGTGTTTGCATCCTCAACGACCAAGTGACAATTACGATGGATGGGACTGGAACCCGGCCAGAGCAGGAGGTCCCGGATTCGCGTCCTGGTTCGACGCATTCTTCACCTGAGCCTTGACGATGCATTTCTATACTTTTCTTTAATTTTTAACGTATTTTAACCAGTGTGTCGATGATATAAACATATACATTAAAGTATTTCTTAATGAAACGTTTTACTTAAGTAATTGAATTTTTCTTCCATCATTGTATATTTGATACCAATCATTTCAAGACTATATTACGTACAAAATAAAAACTAAATTATTACATCAAATATCCACAAAGCACATCCAGTAATTGTACCGGATCTTGATTTTCCGTTGGGGGCAACGTGCACTTGATTTTAGCACATGACCTTCTTCGATCAAGTATCAAAAGTGAAGATGGTTTTTGCACTCCCGTGTTTTGCCGCCCTGTTGTGTATCTAACACGTTTCCCTTCCTCTCGTTAATATCTATTATCTTTGGAGCGCTGCATAGTTCTCAACCTTGAGTGAAACTGGTATGAGCAGCAACGCTTCGGCAAACATCCTACACTCATAAATGAAATGGTGAATCATAGATACAAGCAAATAATATCCATAAACAAATATATAAATGCTCAACGCGATAGCGTTTGCTACCTGATCACGATTAAAACACGGAACCGATCGAGATGAAATTTGGCAAGGAGATAGTTTACATATCGAGGATGAACATTTTATTTTAAAATGGTGAGAAAGATAGAAATGGTTTTTGATGATAAATGTCGCTAAAATCGGAAGGAAAAAAGAGTTATATTCGTTTACGCTGACTAAACGGTTAGAAATAGGTGACACATATGAATGGCAATATTGTTTGCCTCAAAGAGTTCTGAAAAAGTTCGCGAAAGCATATGTCTATCTACAAATATTAACCTAAATATTGATAAAACGTTATGACATATGTGTGTTAAAATACTTGAATTTAAGAGAGTAATTTTAGATGGAAAAAATCAATCATCAAATTTAACGGATTATTTGTTATGTGCATTTAACAAAGATAAAATACGTCTTTAAATCGTACAATTTCGAAGAAACTTAAGATTTTATAAGAATTTTAATGAAATGATGCCGCCGCGTCAAATCTCGGAAGCGAATATTCGATCGGAGCGGCTCCCGCGAGATGGTGTAGTGTATAGAGTCATGTTTTTTGGTTAAATTTGTATTATTATGAATTTGAAAAATTAAGATACTGTATATGTTTAAAAAACAGGAAGTAAACGTATTTTGACCATACAATATAGATAGAATTTATTTTTTCCTAGTAAAAAAAGATTAATGTAAAAGTAAAATCCCTGGCAGCGCCGGGTAATAAGCTAGTATTAATATACAATCTTAATCATAGAAATTTTCGTTCACATCATATCTGCAGTCCCCAATGTTTTCAACAATTATTTTTTTGTGGCGTTGATATCACAACAGTATCATAGTCATTTTTGTTATGTAAATGATTTATATAGTATTTCAGTAGTTTAGTTTACATTTGTGTAGTATTAATTTACTGTCTGCAACGTGATATGAAATACCGACAGTGCAGTTCAGGTGACAGTGAGTCGTCTGACGTCTCCATTCAACGAAACCTTTTCAGAATTTCCAACAGTTTTCGTACAAACGAAATATCAAACATCACTTCGGACTTTTGGGCAAATGAAATTTACCAGGTTTTGGAGCATTTATAAAGGTGTTATTCTCTTTGCGAATGCGATCCTTTGCGGACGGCAAGGGTTTTTTTGCTATCTGAGAGGGGCTGAGGGAACTCGGAAAATATTTTCCTTCGCGAACTTTGCGGATACGACCTTATCCAAAATAGAAAGACAACTGTATGACGCCATGACGAAAATTATAATTTAATTACTGTAAACAAGAGTATGAAGTCCGCAGTCAGGATGGCGTTGTCTCGCAGTACACCTTGAATGAAACAATCTTGAAACATTCCCTCATTGTTCTTGTAGTTGACTAAACAAACACTTTTCGTGCAAAGACTGTGATGATATCTAAATTACTTTCTGAGATTGTCGAGTATTAGGAAATAAAATTAACTCATATCACCTCTTCAAATTTTGTAATCTGAATTTCAAAATATTCCCAGTAAATATCTACAATACAAATGCAAGATTCCGTCAATTGATGAAGGTTCTGTATTAAATAGATTTTTTCTAGGCGTAGCTGAGGCACTCACGAAGAATTTATAAATTTATAACTGATATATTTTATATACTGCTTTATTTCTTAAACATGAATGAGTAGTTTTAAGTTTTTATTTTGATTGCACGTTAAATCTGGTTATTAGGAATATTTACTCGTGTAAAAGTGAAGTCTTTGAGATAAAGTTCCGAAAGTAGTAAGTTTGAATAGAAAATACGATTGTTCTATATGATCTGAGGGAAAATAAGATTTTTTGTACGCTTAAGTTGTGACAATGGAACAAAATTGAATGAAGATAGGATTTATCAATATGATGCAAATATTGGCAATATTTTCGTCCATTATCATATTCTAATTCAAATATTTTGAGTGACCTTGAATTCAGACTGAATTTATTAACGCTCCCGACGTTTCTTCTGCTGCTCTGGTAGATAAAAAAATACATTTCTTTTATCCCTGTAAGAAAATAAAAACAAGCTAACATAAAAAAGCCCCATAAAAATAACACGAAAAAACATTAAACAAGAATAATCAATATAAACAATATTACACATTTTAGATAACCTGTACGTGTCCGTTTGTACATTAAATGTGTTTCTAGCAAGTGGTTTTAGGGCCCTAATGACCTTGACATGACGAGCCCTAAAACACCTCAAAACAAAACAAAATTTTTTTAATCTAGCAAATTTTACGTAAATTTTCAGAAATAATGCTTTAGAAATAGTTTAGTTTCCAATCTAATTCTGAAACATTAACCCAATCTATGAATTGATCTATCGAAGTGTTTTAAAGCATTGAAGCTCTCTTAATTCAAAACTTGTATGTATCATATTTTTTTACATTTCACCACTTTTGTTGTCCCAACATGCTGTAGTATCAGTATTTCATAAAAAATATGATGTGGAAAATTGCGTTAGACATTTGACACCAAAGAACATTGGAAATCACAAACCACGGTAACAATAATAATAAAGTTTTTTTTTTGTCAAAACGCAGTGACATATGACCACGCGGAAGGCAAAAATAACTAATTTACTCTCCGGAAGCAAGCAAGGGAAAGCAAGCTGTCTTGAAATACAACACCGTAATTCATATATTGATACACTATTAATTCATTGACTCTTCATCTTTATCACCGGTTCTCTCTCTCTCCAGAACCGTGTATCGATCCGAAGACCATATCAAATGTTTTTTCCACCGCAATATACTGTTTCTTTTCATTCTCAAAATATTGCTTATAAATTGTAACTATTAAAATAACTCTTAATTCGAGATTTTCTTTCCAATAGATGCCGCCCCTAGGCAAGAACCTAGAGTGTCTGTATACTGTATGTTTCGTTATTTTTTCCCATGTGGAGAAGAACTATGCCGTCAACACAAATACAGTTCGCTAGTAAATGATTTATTATATTCTCTCAATCACGAAATGTGAAAGAACAAGATCAGTATTCGCAAAGTTATTTCAAGTAATATTTCGAGGTTAACCACCGTTAAAAATAAGGAAAAATCAAATTTGAACGAACCTCTTGGTATGAAACTGGTTTAACCTATTAGTTGGTCACGGCAGATCTGCGCCTTCTTTGTCGCAAATAAAAGCAATATATGGATCTGGCGCCTTGGAGTTTAGTCGATCGGACGCAATTAGACGTTTTGCGTCGCTTGAGGTGCAGATTGCGCTACCTTGTAGTGGCGGACAGTACTAGATGATGGTAGTTCAAACACTCGCCACTACACCTTTTCTGAGCCACTTACTATATATCGACGCCCAAGTGACGTGCACCACTATTAACTGCATTTTCTCATTTGTCTCGACTTTTCCGTGTCATTTTGCCACATTTTCTTTGAATTCGAAGATAAACACTGTAATTTGATAAAAATTGATTAGTAATTGACAATTTGAAAAAACTTGTAAAATCATTTTGAAGTTTTACGCTAATATATTTTTCAAATAAGCAAAAAAATAAAAAAGTTGAAAAAATTATCAATTTGAGACTATATATGGAGCTTCAAAACGCTGTATCATGCAAGGCTATTTATTATCATACGCCATCTCTTGACGATTCTTACTCTCTTAAATACGAAGTACTTGTTTCGTCTGACAACCAGGGCCGATCCAAGGACTTCATGTGGCAGATGTGAGGTCCGCTTTTGGCGCCTTTCCGTAACAATCTCCCTTTCCCCCAACACTGCCTTCAACAACAACAATTCAAAATGAATAAATGGATACATTAATAGAAGAATGGTATTATGGACTTAAAATTGAAAATAAATAAGCACAATTTGTTTCCCAAATGTTAATGACATCGTATCCAGAAGAATGCAGAAGATACTATGGTTTTACATGAAAAGGGGTGAACCCAGCTAATGGTCTTGGATGGGGGCGACCTCCTACCACCCCACTACCGATAGTTTCGTCTTCCGTGGAATTACCCGTTTCCATAAAACTGGAAATAAGACACATTTAATAACTTAGTTTATTCTTTTTATAGAATTTATTTTCGTGTACCACGAGCAGAATTATTGCTCAAATGCATTGTCTGGTACAACTTAAATTATAAATATTACAACATAAAAAGTAAATAAAATTTACAAAATAAATTAAATTTTAAATATTTGAAATTTTTAGTTCTGATACGCTCTACGAACGTTTTACTGAACATGTTCCAGTCAATATGATGTTAAATGAACCGTTCGCTTTGTCAATTTCACCGCGCAGAGAAGGAGAGACTGGAATATTCTCTCTACCGATGCTACATTAATAGGCAGCATTGCGAGAATGCGGACAATTTTCATATTTGTAATGCCACTTATCGTCGTACTTACTCCCCGTGTACTTGCCTGTTTTGAGAATTTTTCTAAACATCTGGATTCTAATAATATTTAAAAGATGTTCTGACCTGCTTACTGTTCACGAAGAATTTTAAAAAATACAGACGGCGCAGGTGTTCGCGTTCTTGCTTTGCTAATTCGTCCCGGGATTAATTTCCTGTAAAAAAAAGTTTGTAGCTTTTCACATTAATCACATCCCAGTTCATGCAGCTGTGACTACCGAAACCTTCTTTTTCTACTCACCTTCTACTGCTTCTAGCATCAATAACTCAAACAATTACTGACTTCTCCTTCCCCTCCACGTGGGCCAAGTTGGTAAACCCCACTAAGTTCACAATTATTTATTTATTGGCCATTTACATTTGACTGCCGCAAAGTCATTGCAAGGCTTCTTTAACTCGTATTTGCCTCTTATGTATCAACTTTCATGTCTATTGTCATCTGTCAAGTCCTGTTTGTATGTCTCACGTTCCGCTGTCTAACATGTTGTTGTCTCTTTCTTCAATCTTCCTTATTTATTATATCCTTGATCATTTCTATTTGCGTCACATATTCCTTATACTTCTCATACTTTTCCTTGTTGTTTATCAATTCTTTCTTCTCTTTTCCATTCCATATTCCTTTCTCCTTCATATACCTTATATATTCCGCTCTTTCCTTACCATATAGTTCGCAATTCCAATATACAAGCCCCGCTGTCTCCTCTCCCTTTGCACATTTGCATTCCGCTTTGTCGTCTCTGTCAATTCTCTTGAAATAGGACTTACAATTTCCATGTTGTGTCATGAATATATAGCTATAGTTCACAATTATTAGAGACCGCAAAAGTATTGGATGCAGAGGATCGGAAAATGAAGCGACAATGTGGACAAGTTGCAATTGTGATTGCCGCTTCCTCCGCCACCTAGCATTACGATCAAATTTCAACCAAACTTCCGCGGCACTAGTATCCTGAGTCATGGCCTCTGAGAACCAGTCGGTTACCACACTATTTCTCCGCACTTCTTCTTTAAAAATTCATAGAACATTCATTTTGATTTAAACCCACATTTAACACTGAGTAGAGAAAAGTGTAAATTATAAAATGTATATAATTTATTTTTATCGGCCAAAAAATTGTCAGATCAAATTGACCAAACTGTACACAGTTATGAATTATTGTTTTCGTGTTAGTGGATTGTAGTAAAATGTCGTAATATTGAACGAATTTTGTGCTAATGAACGAATCATGTTTCTAATGGCTCAAGTGTTGGCGAGCCCTCAAACCACACACACACACTCACACTGTTTGGTCCAGTTTTGCAGGTGCAAGGGTAGGGGAGGTCCTCTTCCACAAGTGGCGGCATTTCGTACGCGAGTATTCAAGTGAGCTCCCATCAGTGATGTCAGGTCTTCAAATGAGAATTATCGTACAAGCATTCCTAAATTATCGTATTTGGATGGTCCATATCGTACATCCTGTTTTCACGAATTAAATAATTAATGGTTTTATTTACAAATGTTTTAATCAACCTTATTTACCACATTGACTTCGAGATATGATTTGTTTTCCGTTTATGCACAATGTTATCAATAACTATGAAAGAACACAGTTGAGTGCCAGATCAGCATTGGTCTGCTTTTCGTGCAACCGAAAATATTTCTTTGATCAACATGCATCCTAATACATATATGTACATATGGTTCCAGTTCTGTCTCTGAACATTACGAAAAAAAAAATCAAATTTCAGTTGTAGTTGACAAAAAGCCTAGCTATTGCTTTTTATACTACAACAGAAATATTTACAGTATATTTAACTTCAAACTGAACTGTTACTATAATTTTTGGTGACATATTCGGAGGTTCCGTGCAGGACGAGACCCAGGGTGGCTTCAACCCCGCCAAGGTTTGCCACTGACAATAACGCCATTATCTTACTACTTAACACTAATATTGCCCCAAAATATATGAAAATTTTAATTACGTTTTCATTTTAAAAATAAACTAAATTTTTTATTGTTGTTCTTTAAATCGCATTCTCTTATGTTGACAAAAACCATGTTTTTGTCTTTTTAGTCATGGATGTAAAATTAGTAAAATTATCGTACAATTGACCTTATCGTACATAGTCAAATCGTAAGTCGTACAGATGGCTAAATTATCGTACGAAACGATAAATATCGTACATCTGCGAACACTGGCTCCCGTTACAGACTAGTGTTCTATTGTAATACTAAGACTATTGTCGCGTTGGTCGCTGCTATGTATATATTTAGCGTTGTCTTTGTCCCAACGTCGGGGGAGGATAGACCCCAGAGATAATGATTAGAGCACTCGCTTGCCAATAGTTAGAGTAATTCCCTATTCAGGCTTTGGCGTTTGGTTAATAAAACATTGACTCATATAAACTATAACAAAAGTTTAATAATTGAGTTCGCAAATAATCTCGAGGAGAGCTTATAATTAAAAATTTATAATAATGCTCCTATAAGTAAATGATTACATAGTTATGCTAAATGCCCTTATCGGAGCGAGAGATCAATATATTGCATTAACGTGTTCTAAAGACTCGTAAGGACGTCAGGGTCCATTTAGAATGTTCCATATGCTTCCAGTTACCGTCAATACCGATCGTCATCAGAACTGTTGCCGGCTGCGCTCCGTGAAGCAGAGCAGGATGCGTCTTGCGTCCCGTCACCGACACGCCCAGCCTCGGGTACGTCACATCGTCTCCAACGAGTTCCCCATAGAAGAGATGATGATCAAGAAGAAGGAGGGCCTCGGATGGGCGGTCACCAGCTTAAGTAACCGTGAGGGATGTGCGGGGGAATTGGTTTGCAACTTCCCGAAAACGCCCTGGTAGGGGTGAGGGGTTCCATGTGGATATTTGAATGTATTGAGGATCTCTTCATGGTAGGAGAATTCATTGGGAAGGGAGTCGTTGCACACGGCTCTACGATAATTTGTGGAGATGGTAAGGCGTTGTCTTATGCATTTAAATGCAATTAGGAAGAAAGAGGGAGGAATGTCACATGGAGGGGGGTGACAGAGTGCTGTGGCATGGCGAATCATACGATCGTGTGTCATCTCGGGCTTGACCGCTGAGAAAAACAGGTTCCCTGGGAACCTCACCACAGAGATGAGACAAACAGGAAAAGGTTCTTATCTCTCACGACTGACGACACGGAGTTCCGTCTGGCGAGTCACGATTAAAACGACAATAACTATTTAAACTATCGATTTAAAGATCCATCCTGGAAAGATATTATAAAACTCTTGCGCAATGTCAGCTTTGCGTAATATTATAAACCTTTGCGTAATGTCAGCCCCGTGACACTATTAGCATGAAATTGTTATATTACTTCATGCCATTAGTCTGTGGCTGCCATCGAGCACCTTCATTCAGAAGGATCTTCATTATTTTGTCTGACAAAAAACGCGTGTTTACAGCAACGGAAGTGTTGTTATTTTGCTTTCAACCTCGCACTTTTGTTTGCATGGTACTCTGAAGGCGGCAAATTAGACTAAATTCTCACTTTAACAGAATCACTATTTTAAGAATTATTCGTTTCATAGTTCACGTGATTCGACCTTAACTTTACATCCATTTAACTTTACATCGAAGTACCAAATAAGATACGCGGAGAAACGCACCAGCCGGTAATTCCCACAACATCTGAAGTACAATTATATTACATATTAAAAGAAATTGATTTGTTGATACTGTACTCGATGCTTTGATTATGATAAAGACAAGGGTAGATAAAAAGAACCAGAGAAGGGTCAAGTTTTACCTTCATAATATTCGCATAGTGTCACGTAAAATAAATCAAACTGAATTCGCAATGTACAGGTTGTATCCGTGATGATGTTACAAACTTTCAGGGATGATGGAGGAGGGTAAATGGATCAATTTGAGATCAGGAACTATATTCCGGAAACTATCGAGTCAAAAGTTACAAACCACCGTCCTCAGTCGGATTTGCACCGGCTTACTTGGGATTAGGAGACCAACGCCGTAACCACTACACCACTCACGCCGGCAGTCAAAAGTTAAAGCGAAAATCGGTCTGATACCTCCGACAGCGGTATACATGTGCTGAGATTGTAGGGTAGAAATTCCTGACGAGCAGAAGAGGCTGGGATAATAACTCAACTATTCCAATGCAGATGGCATACGGTATACTGACTTGATCGATGTCTGAACTGTAGGTTTGAGTCTGCGTTTACGAGTTGAAGAGGTACGTTGATCAACCCTATCCGACTGGAGTTGCGGAACTTGCAGATATTATTTTCGTGTATAAGCAATCAAATGGAAGCAGCAGAGAAGCTGAAAGGTTGTACAGGGCCAAATATCCACAAAGGAAACATCCGGCTCACGCTTAGAAAAAATATTTTGAAAAGGTTTTCTGCACATGTGTATATATATTTTTTCGATTGGGACAATAAAAAATTTTCAAACTATTTTTGAATTTAAAAAAATATATATTCGGTACTAATGTATATAAAATTTTCCATTTGGATCATAAAAATTTTCAAAATTTTATCACAAAATTTTTGAAAATTGTTTCCGTATTTAGGGATATATATTTTTAGATAAAGACGGTAAAATAGTTTGAAAATTTTTTGAGTACAATAGTACATATATTTTTCGATTAAAAGTTTTAAAAACTTTTAAAATTTTGTTGGAAATTTTTTTGAAACATTTTTTGAAATATAAAANNCAAAAACTTTCGAAATAATTCTAGAAAAAAATTCTTTTCTTAAATTTTATACGGTCCCAAACTAAAAATATATATTCGTAAATTTCCAAAATTTGTCAACATTTGTGGTCTAAATCGAAAAAATATAAGCCTTAGTATCCCAAATATTTTCAATTGTTTAAAGAAATACGATTTTTTACGGTCCTGATCGAAAAATAGATACCTAAGACCGAACCAAATTTTCAAATATTTTTCAAAAAAAAAATTCAAAATTTTTATAGTTCCAATCGAAATATATATATACCTAAGTACCCAAAAAATTTAAAAATTTATTGAAAAAATAATTTGAAATTTTTTATGGTCCTAATCAAAAATATAGATACCTAAGTACCAAACAAATTTAAAAATAATTCGAATTTCTTTTTGTCCTATTCGAAAAATATATATATACCTAAGTACCTAGACACTTTCGAAATATTTCTTGAAAAAAATTTCATTCTTAAATTTTTATGGTCCCAAACTAAAAATATATATACGTAAGTTCCCGAAATATTCAAATATTTCGTGATTAAAAATTTGTCAAAATTTTTGTGGTGTTAATTGAAAAATATATTGCCTTAATACCCCAAAAATTTTCAATTGTTTAAAGAAATACTTTTTTTTACGGTCCTAATCGAAAAATAAAGATACCTAAGTACGAAACAAATTTTCAAAACAAAATATAAAAAATATTTTCTAATTTTTTTAAGGTCCCAATCGCAAATTATATATACCTAAGTAACCTAATATAATATATACCTAAAAACAAAAATTTATTGGAAAAAAGATCAAAATTGTTTTTGGTCTGAATCGAAAAATATACATACCTAAGTACCCAAAAACTTTCGAAATATTTCTTGGAAAAAAGTTTTTTCTTAAATTTTATTGTCTCAAACTAAAACGTAAATTCCCAAAATTTGTCAAAAATTTCGTGTTCAAAAATTTGTCAAAATTATTTGGGCTTAATCGAAAAATATATATGCCTTAGTACCCAATAATTTTTCAATTTTTCAGAAACAATACAAATTTCTTACGATATAATCGAAAAATATAGATACTTAAGTGAGACAAAAATTTTCAAAAAATTTTTTAAAAAATATTTTATTGTCCCAATCGAAATAAATATATATT
>NNCF01143736.1:8023-38921 GCA_002313205.1 Laupala kohalensis
ATATATATACATACATGTATCATACATATATCGTCTCTACGTTTCGTCTTGACGCATAGGTCACGTCGAGGAAGTAAAACGTTCAGAATATGAATAAGTATGTCAATGCACATAATATCAAGAACAGAGAGAATTTTTTGACTGTAATCTGAAACTTCTACTTTTTTCTCAAAAAGATGTGAATTTATGCATTAATTAAAAAGAGTAATAAACCCAAAATATTGCTCAAAATGTAAAAAAAAATCATTGTAGTGATAAAATGTTGCCCCATCCTCTTGTTCATGAAAGAAGAAAATGAGTGACATCGTAATATTGAAGAATTAAATAAAATATTCCAAGTTCAATGGATTTGCAAACCACGTACCGTGGAACAGAAAGAACGTACTGCATAAATTAGAATCCAACTAAAGTTGTATGTAATTTAGACCTAATATTCAAAATTTAGTTTGAAATTTTTAGCAGAGAGTACATTTAAATATTACCATTGTTACTTCTCGTTTACTATAATATAATTATTTCTAAAGAAGAAGTGAGGGCGTAACACACTAAAATAAAATGATTAGAACAAAAATATTTTTATGATTCTTCGGAAGAAGGGAAAACTTATTTATTTGGCTGTGAACTGTGAAAAGTCCGATCACTTCAACTGAAATTTCCTCTACGTCACATTCATGCTTAAAAGATATAAAATTTATCAAACAATAATTTGCTTCCTTCAGAAGACAGAGTATCTCATAACATTTATTGAAGTACAATGACTCATTTCGTTTAAAACCAATTATCGAATAAAGGTAAATGACAACAAATAATTTTAAAAGCAAGTCTCGGAAGATAGCATTATTTAATAATATTCTCGTTTAATGTTTCAGTGCTACAACCTGGAGTCGATGGACGCGTGGGGCCGCAGAGGGTGACATTGGCGTAGTGAGGTGGGGTGGGGCGGGGCTCGTGTAGCACCGAGGCCGGCGCTGCGGACGCGGCGGCCGTCTCCCGCGTCGTCGCTTCCGCGTCGGCTCGCCGGCCGCCGCACTGCGCCGCAGCACCGCCGCCATTCTCTCGCCGAAGCGAATAGAATCGAAAATGGGCCACGAGAGGAAGTGCGCGCAGCGATTGACCGTGACCTTACGTAATGACCCTGCCATATTTCGTTGCGCACTGCCACTGCGATGCCCCACGGGTTATGCGAACTACAGATATTTTGTTATTTTCCGTTCCCTCTTCGGTACAAACAGTTCTGCTCTATTCCACGTTAATGCGATGACGTGTATTCTAGAAAGAGTTTCTTATGGGAGCAAGTTGACGCAATGAATAATATTGATGCCGAAGTAACCGGGGTAATCTCAGAATAGCCGAATGAGTGAAATTGAAAGAAATTGAGAAGAAGAAAATTGGAAAATGAAAACCCTACGCAGACCCTGCCTCCGTATACACACTATTGAAATACAGGCTGAAGGTAGAAATCCTTTCACAGTCCTTTCAGTTATGTCGTTCATCTCGAAAAGGTGAACTTACTTGCCTAATCAGAAGTACAGATAGAGTGAAAAATTACATAAAGCGTGTGTGCGTTTGCATAAAAATTGCGAAAGGTGAAAATAAAGAAAATGACTAAAATCCAATCTGACATGGATGAAGGGCGAATGAAAAATCACTTGTCACGTGGTCCGCCTGACGGTCAGCGCCGTGGGCAAACCGTGATCTTGGCAATGGTTGAGGTTGCGTTCACCTAGTGTCTCCCTCTACGTCTGTCCTTTCCTCCCCTCCCCCACTCCGCCTCCACGCCGGCCACCGAAGCCCCCACCATCGGTGCAGCAACCTGTTGGTGGCCATGGTAAGCTGACTCAGGAAGGACCTGAGAAGCGAACAACGGTTCAGCCAGTCGGTGTGTGAAGTACAACGGTGTCGGACGTGCACGTATACCACGCTATTGCGCTTGGATATGAAACTCACCAGAAGTACTTGAAGCTCAAATACAACATACCGCTACAGCATCTACCAGGAGTAACGTGACTATTTGGATACGCCGGTGTCTGTGCAAGTGAACTAAGATACATTAAACTAATATTGGGCATTTCTTTGCCAACGAGTGTTTTTCTATTTATTTCAATGTTTCCTACTGTTTTACGAACGAATATTGTCAACGCTGAGAACAGTGAAAATGACCTGGTCTTTACGTTGACCTAACTTTGTGTAAGAGGGCATAATTTAAACTGTCCTGCTGTCTGAATTTTCGATTTTACGAAATCAGTATTGTCTTACCAATGTCTTCGCGCACAGTGCTCGGACAAATTAATAATCTGAGTTGTTTTTGTTGTGGTTAAAACTAAGTAAGAGTGTTTCGTGAAGATTCGAGTGTCCGACATCGAGTTTTGTGGAATAGCGCTTATTCAGGCAGAGCAAGATGCCGAAGATCTTTTTGATCAAGAACAGGTTGCACCTGCAGCAACAGCGATTGTTGGAATCCCAGAAGCGGACTGAAGATGCCCTCACACCCCCGGGCTCCCCGTTATCGGATTGCCAGCCGCTGCCGCTGATCGTCAACAAGGCTGCAGGTAAGAGACATTCTACCTGTATTCCTCCCTGCATCCTTCGCTGTAGAACCTCCCCCTGCTGGAAGCGGCCCGTGTTGGCGCAGGGAAGTGTTTTCGCTCTGCGCCCGTCTCTGAAGCAATAGCTTTGTCGAGAGTTTACTTAAGAAATTCCCGGACTTCCAAAGTCGGTGAAGCTTTCTTAAATCGGGAACACTCCTATGTTCGTGTTTCGTTCGATTGCGTCGCTTTGCACGAACTTTTTACCGCAAATGTTTTGTGAAAGAGTAAACAATGTTAGAGAAATTGAAATATACATGGTCTTCACGAATACTACTACTTTCCAACTAGCAATTATTGGTAGAAGAGCGATATTAAATAATTTATACAATGCAAATTCTTCCTGCAGCGTACTTACTGCATTGCTTCGCCCAGAAGTATCGTCACATGGTGTAACCTACCCTTGCTTTATTTTCGCCCCACATCATATTTCTAAAGTATTTATTCAGCTCTCCTTCATTCTTCGAACATAGTAGGCAATATTTCTAGTTATGGAATGCTAGCATCGTTGTGCACTCTGTAGTCGGAGGAAGATGGTAGACTGGACGCGATCGCAACTTCTGACCGTGATTGTGCCTCTTAAGTCTCATAACATGAAACCACTCCGGTATTTGAACACAAAAATCAGTACGTTCTCTCGCACGGTGTGGGAGAAGCATGAATGTCATCATCGTTTATTTAATCAGCCTCCCAGAAGCCCATGGGTAGATATTTTTCGAATTTTTTTTTTAGATTTTCCTTCGGTGGCATAGTGTGATTAATTTTTATTTGTTTATTATAAACATGTTGACACAAAAGCATGTCTTCAGTTATTTGCATATCATCACTTGAAAACCCCTTACGAGCTCAGTATAACTCAATCTGAGGAAGCGCTCTTTTTGTTGAGTGCCCTTCACTTCAATATTGAAATTCCTTTTATTTGGTCACGTAACCTCTTCCTTACTTCGAACCAAGAATTGATGAGTTGTGTATATTCCATCGGAGGTTGTTATAATTCAACATATTTTTTCACTAATTCCTTCAATATCTATCCAGTTTCTTCCAATTGCTGTCTTTCATATCTGAATAATATTAGAGATGGTATTATGTTGGAGGGAACAATGAATTTATTTTAAGTCGTAGTTCTGTCTATTTATGATAAAAATAAAACGTCACCCTCAGCCAACTGGGAAAATTTTCAATAAATATTTTGGTCGAGTAGCTGCTGAATAACTGTTACTTTCTTGGGAAATATTTTCGACGGTGTCGTCTCGCAGGTTATCGAAGAACTACTGTCGCGCTCTAGACGTCGTCTTTGCAACTTCGCTCTTTGAACAGCGGCTTTTCGGCTATCTTACTGTCTTACCTTATTTTCTTTCTTGGAAGCTCTTGCACAGGTATTATTCGCTGGAATGTTGGCAACAAGACAGTATATTGAATGTGGTACTGGTCTTGTCTCTGTTTTGCCATGCCAGTTGGCTGAATTATTTTTCGTAACCTATGTGGTAAGCTTAATTTTAGTTATTTCTGGCGCTTCTGTAATGAAAACTCATGTTTAATATTGAGGGATATTTATTTGATGTGATATTAATTGAACTGGTATCAACTGTAAACAAACCTTTATTTAAGTATGCTCTTTCACTCGAACAGAAAGAAGTCTTAATTTATTTGAACTCTCAGTAAAAAATTTGGGCATCAGCTTAAGTCATTTGAAAAATAATTACGTTGATTTCCGTGAATTAAATTTCCTGAAATAATTTTCTATATATTTGCAGGAGATGCGCATCTATCTTTTTTTCTTTTTGAAGCTTCTTGAACATACACTCAACGAGCAATAACAACCCTCAAAACTCGACGACTTTTTTTTAAAGTCCTGCCTGAGCGATGCACTACTAAATTTTGCTGACGATCAAAACAAATACACAACAATGAAATGCCGTTTGGCGTTTACTGGAACAGTCTGCTTAGATATAAACATGCTTGCCTATATAATGGCATGTCGTGTTTTAAAACATAATTGTGATGCAGTCGCTTGTTGTAGGATATATTAATTTAATGTTGCATCACAACTAACTGATATTTTCGTCAATCTCATAAGGTTTACTTACGATATTGTTGATAATTTCATTCATATATTCTCGTTTCCTGCATTGACCTAAACGCTACAACAAAAACTTTACTTCATTTCTCTGGATGTGACATCTTTTATGCACCTACAAACTCTTGTACCAGCGTCATCTACGACGAATATAATTATATTAATACCACGGAAAAGTAGAATAATAAGTCAGAAGCTGAATGACGTAATTGTAATGTCTGAGTGAGGAGGCTCAGTGTGAGACAATGGTAACTTGATAAGAGTATTTTCTACCTAGAAAAAAAATCATTATTTTAGCCAATGAACTCCAAAACTAGCACTGACAAATTCAGACTCATTAAATTTTGATTGAGAGAGAATTCGTTACATACCTTTTTCATTTGATGCTCATTAAGGAAAATTCAATAATTCTCAACACAGTAACATTCCTAAAACCTGGATTTAACTTTGGAGGGCAAATAGCTCGATGGTAATATTTTCTGCGCTGTTGGGATATCATTGCCAGAGACTTTGGATAACGGAAACACAGTTCAACGACCAGTGTGCATTAACTTCGAAGATCTGTGATATCGGACAGTAGAATAGGAGTCATTTACCAAAAGCATTTAGAAATAAAAAGTTAAGAGATAAGTGATCATGTTCTGTAAATAAAAACGAGTACAGAACGTACCTGATCCTTCGTTTTGTTTTCAATATGTTAATATCAGGAATGCTGTGTATACGGTCGCGACAGAGTTGTGTAACACCAATATGAGAACAGAACTCTGTCGTAACGCAATTACAGTCAGGAACAGTTAACTTCCAGGTGATCGGGTGAACATGCTATTTCTCTTCATTGAATTCCTTCAAATAATGATTTCATTGGTGAAACTGTTGATCAAGGTTTGAACAATAAGATGTAAATTGATAGACAGACACCATAGGTTACCTTTTCTGATTCGCGTAGAATTTTTTTTCTAGTTTCAATCTTACACTGTTAGAAGGAACACGACTCATAAATGATTATATTAGCGAGTGACATTTCAAAATTTCCCCAAAATATTTATACATTTTAATGGTTTCTTTGGTGAACTTGAAATTAATTTTGTTTAGTAAAATATACCATTCATAAATTCCGCTTCCTATAACCTGATCTTCGGTCATGTTCAACGAAGTCCCTTTTTCAATTAAGCTTCTTCATGAGGATATTTTTTACCGGAATACTTGAGTTTAAATGGCTTACATTTCTTGTGCCGATACAACTCACATGAATAATGTAATTTTGCTGACATGCGGCAACTGTAGTAGAATACATACAAATATTGACACTTATAACTCCTTTTCATACTTATTAAGGTATTCACAAACAACAGGTTCCACGCTAGCAGCCATTGGCGAAGTAGCAGTAGACCTTGAAGTTTCAGATGTCATTTTCTGGTTGGCTGCTTCGAGCCGTGGTCAACTGGAGAATGGGTGACAGTGTAGAGATAAATAAAAATAGAAGAAAACTGTAACACATTACCGTGGTGCCACACTTCTAAATAACCGATCACATCATAGAAGTCAAAGCCGGAAGAAGGAAATATATCTTACCCCCATTAGATTTAAAGATTTCGTTTCACATAAGAGAGTGAAGGATCAAAAATCATAGTCGAAACATCTAAAATCATCAATTCAGATAATTTTACTCTTCATATTCATGATCAGTGGGATACTTTCGCAGATATTCAATAATGCTAACGGGTATTGGGGGGGGGGGACTCGTATGCATTCCGCGTTTTACGATTATACTAAATGGTCTGGGGTGGAATACTCTGACTTCATGACTTCAAATTTTATCATGATAGCGAAATTTTGAAAAGAGCAGGATTTTATGAATAGAAATGTAAGATTAGAGAAGTGTTTTTAGTCAATCAATATATGCTCCACGTAATTTCACCATGAATTTTTAAAAATAATATTCAGGATACATTCAACATTTTTAGGCATTACTTAGGACAGCGGAGAGAAATATTTTTGTATTGGCATAGTGAATAGTTCTTAATTAATTTTTTGACAAATAAACGGAAATAATATGAAATAATTTTGATGAATGAATTGATAGAAATTCGATAATTTAATAAATGAGTGAGATTTGCTTGCTTTGAAATTTTCAGACTTCGTGGTTTTCAGAAAAACTTCGACCTTTCTAGCGTTCAGGAATTTGTTCTTCAGAACCGCCATCTTGTATGTTTCAAGGTGACCTTTGTCTTTGTGGCTATCTCCGTCTCTCTCATCTCTTCTTCTCAACCGGAGAGAACGTAAAGTAACCGGTTTGCCCCTTCTACCTAGGTTACTTCTTTTAACGTGGTCAACAAAAACAATGGTATAATGCCAGTGTGGTATCTTTTACTCTTCCCCTTGCATTTCCGATATCATATTGGAATCATTGCAGCAAAAATTTCTAATTATTATTTAATAAATGTATTATGATATGTTTAAACATGTATGAAAAGCCGATGCATCGTGAGCGTCAAAATGCGGAATCTTAAGACTGACTCATTTAATAATTTGAAAGTTGCTAAATTTATTTGAATGATTCCCGTTTTATTACTCAAAAGGTATAAATATGTAAGAGCAATTGGCCTGAAAAAAGTTTTCTTGAGGCTCTTGCTCGGCCAAAGAATGAGAAATATTTATCTTACATATTAACGTGGTGTTACAAGGAGGAGGGATATCAGGAATAGAGTCCAAGGAAACTAATTGAAAATATGAAAATAGTGAGCTAAGTTGTTCTCAATGTATTTAAGAGAACTAAGTTCACCCACTTATCATTCTTTAAACTATACTTCTTGGGACCACGCCAGCTTCATTGAATTTACACAATGAGCGGATTTATTTCCCTTGAATTTTTGATCTAGTTAAATATTATCTACCAAGACATGTACTTAAAATTATGTTCTTTAGCTGAAGTAGTATTTTACTTTTCAGGAAAATGAAATAACGAAATATGTTAATGACCTTTTTATAAAAAATATGTGTTTAATGAATGATAGCCAGTAAAAAAAATATTAAAATATTCTTCATAACTTTTGTTCTATGAATTGTTATTTAGCAACCTATGTTGTAGCAGTACTAATCTATGGAGATGAAAATAATCCATTAATTCCTTAATTGTATAAAATTAATTATGGTATATTTGTTGGGTATCTGTGATAACGTATCCATTATATTTGTATAAACAAACAAACATTAATTCAAGAGGAAGAAAACTATATTTACTAATATAATATATAATAATAATAAATGGTTGAAAATCAGTTTTATCATAATCTATAACAGAATTTTAATTATGTTTTCTCCAAATGTTGCAGATCGTTCACAAAGCAAACAAGAAGAGGAACGATTCTCGCCCCGGCCATTGACCCCAGATAGCAACAGATCAGCTTCTCCAGCAAGTCCAAACACCAAAGTAAATTCAACTGCAGAGGTAGCTCCAAATAGTTCAACGCAAAGGCGTTTTATCTCTTCTATATGTGGAGGTGATGCACCCTATGGAAGTCGAGGTCATATTTTAACTCGTGCAGAAAGGAAGGAGTACCTTCCTGCAACAAGTGGTAGTGTAGCAAGTCCTCCTCCACCACCACCACCTGCACCCCCTCTGCCTTCGTCTGTACCAGTGCCAGCTAAACCACGCTGCCAGCAAGTTTCAGTTATTCAACGAACACCTTCAGTACAATCACCTTTATTGAAACCAGAGAAAGATGGAGACAATGAAGATGAAGTTTCCATGGGTGTGCAAGAACCAGAACAAGAAGCACCTATAGATTATCATGTACCAAAGAAAGATGGAGATAAAGAACGTTATGTCAAGGATGAAAAGGACAGAGAAATGAGGAGAAATTTGACCCTCCGAATTGCTAATAATGTGAAATGGGGTCTTCTTCCTCCTCTACTTCGACACTTGAACAATAGTAACAGTGTGACCCCAAGAACAGCAGCAGCTGGACATGGGCATAGTAGTAGAAGTAGTGGAGGAAGTTCGGGAAGTGGGGGTCACCAGGGAGGTAGTGGAAATCATAGTTCATCATCTATGCCTTATAGTGGAAACAGTGGTTCTTTAGGAGGTGGTGGTAGTGGTGGTGGTGGTGGGGGAATGTTAGGGGGTGGAGGTAGTCCTGGAGGTGGTGGTTCTATGAACCCAGGAGGAGGAGGGAGAGGTTCCAATATTTATGGACCAAGTAGTCCACCAACAGGATCACTACCACCATTTTATGAGACACTTAAGGCAGGAGGGTTAGGTGCATTTAATAATAATAATCAACATTATATATCAAATGGTAATAATTATTCTGTGATGTCTGCTCCTCTTCCTATGGAATGTGATACTGGACAAGATCAAGGACATGGGTTAGGGTATGGGGGTGGTGGGACATCACAACAAAAACAGTATTCACTGCTACAAAATGTTTGCGAGTCGTATGGGTTAGTTGCTATGAAGGAAGAAGATGATTTGTGTGATTATGTCCCAAAAATGAGTCCCGATTCGAGGGATACATTACCTCCTGTGCACCTTGTGGGAGGAAGTGGTAACTTGAGTTCTTCTCTATTGGGAAGTGTGGGATCTGGTTATATTTCAGGTGGTGGTCAGTATGATGTTGGGGATAATATGGTGGTTGATATTGTTTCTGGTGCTGTTGTGGATCCTCTTCAGTTCACTGCAACTCTTACATTCTCCAGTCCAGCTGATCACAATGCACTGATTGAAAGTTTATCGGATGATCTTTTCCTTCAGAGAATGTCTCCAGATGGGGACATGGACAATAACAACAATAGTGATACAGATCACAATTTACTTTCTCAAGCTGGACAAGATGAGTCTCATATCAGTGCCACACAATCACTTCAGCGACAAGATCAGAATATTCCCCCTCCTATAGAACCATCTGTTGATCCATTTCCTGAGCATTGCCAAAATGTTCTGGGACTTACTCGCAATTTTGATACCTCTAGAAATTTTGTTGCACCCACTCACTTCACCAAATCGGCATTTTTGAGCAACAATCAAGATGGCTCAAGTAATTATCACTCCTTACCAAAGGAGAGACCTGAGCTAGCATTGCACATCTCTTCATCTAACTCCCAACAGCAAATTCCTTCACCACAAGAACAAGATCAACCCCACATGCAACAATTGCAAGTGCAGGTGCAAATGCATCAGCAACAGAATCAACAACCCTTACTTTCTCCTGGATTATCATTTACTGGTAGTGGCTTGGATTTGGATTCACCCACTACAATGTCCCTGCCTTCTCCTGTTGGAGGTAGTTGCAGTTTGGATGGCAACGGTCCAGGATCTGGATGTAGTTCTGGTGGAGCTTCTGCACAAAGTTCTCTCTCCCCATCATCCTCATCTACACCTTCTGCTGCAGCAGTAGGGAATCGAAGAGATTCTTCAGATATAAGCAACATCCCTTCTCTTCAAGTCAGAGTTAATATTCTTCAACAACGGGTAAATAGTGCTGCAACATTTTTCATTGTTACACGTGAAATGTTTATAGTTTATTTGCATATAATTGCACTTGCATATGCTTTGTACTTATCAGTACTATCTGGCGATTTCTTGTTTCAGTTGGGTCTACCTGGAGATGTAGCACTGGAGTTTGTAAATGGAGGTCATGGAATCAAGAATCCTCTGGCTAACCATGATCTAGGACCTGGTCATGCTCGTAATCGTAGCAATGATTCCGAAAAGCTACCTGCACCCCCAGCATCTGATGATCCCTCAAGATTTGTGTGCAGAATCTGCTCAAAATCCTTTAGCCTACAAAGACTACTAAATAGACACATGAAGTGTCACAGTGATGTGAAGCGCTACTTGTGTACATTCTGTGGCAAGGGTTTCAATGATACCTTTGATTTGAAAAGACATACTAGAACACACACTGGTAGGCTTACATTATATGAGAAATTCACAATTCTTTTCTTTATAATATTGAAGAATTTACATGAGTTATGCTCTTTCTTTCAGGTGTACGACCTTACAAATGTAATTTATGTGAAAAATCCTTCACACAACGTTGTTCACTCGAATCTCATTGCCTCAAGGTTCATGGTGTTCAGCATCAATATGCGTACAAAGAACGCAGGACTAAGGTAAATATTAATGCTGTCAATTTATTTTGTTTTGTATAATAATTTTACTGGGCTTTCTTTAATTTATGTTTCTGTATGGATATTCATTAAGATACTACTTATCTTCCAGATGTATGTGTGTGAAGAGTGTGGTCATACAACAAATGAACCTGAAGTCCATTATATGCATTTGAAAGACAATCATCCCTACAGTCCAGCCCTTCTCAAATTCTATGACAAGCGACACTTCAAGTTCACCAACTCCAACTTCGCCAATATGCTCTTGCAGGTGCGTTCTTGAGAAGGAAGATATACCTTTTAGTTTCTTTAGAATGAAATGGTGCCTACTTAAACATACAATATGTTTGATCTTTGTTCTCATTTTTAATGTTATCCGATAATTATGTACAGTTACTAAAATAACTGCATATAATTAGCAGGAAGAAAGGAAATTTTCTCAATACAAAATGAACACTAATTTTATAATGTTTATAACTGATTGTAAAAGAGACCTCACAGTCCACTTGTTTATAGGAAAGAAATTAGTGATGTTATAAATAATCAGTTACGGAGTAAATTGATGAGATTATTTCTTTTAATTATCTGCTTTTGAAAGAAGTTTTAATTGTAGATACCTGTGATATAAACAAAGAATTATACAAGTACAACAAAAAATTGACTGTATTATAGGCAATCTGCAGTATTAAACATTCTGATTACACCTATAAGGGAAATAAATATTATTGTAATGAGTATTTCATTTAGTGAGTTTTTGGGAAAATTGAAGTGAAGTTTCTGAAATATTTATTCTTGATGTTATAACAAAAATCTCAAGGATTTCCCTTCCAATTTGATGCTAGTTTCATGCTGTAGCTAATTGTATGACTTACTGGGGATGTACCTTTAATATGAAGAGGGATTGGTGGTATTTATGTGTGTTGTAAGGAGTTTTGTAAGATTATTTTTCATGTATCTTCATAAATTCTTCAAATATTTCCCCAAAATGTATTTTCTTAATATGCATACTATTTGCTGTTTGATTCAAGCCCTGAATTCAGGCATTACACAATCATTAGGGATACACACCTTATATAAAAGGTACATAACTTGAAAAGAATTCTTTCAATTGTCAAAACTGTTTGTAATTCAAGGGAAGTAGTTTGAATTTGAATTACCATCAGAATAAAAATATTAATAGTAGAGATTAAAAGGTTCTCAGCGATGTTTACATACTCAGGATCTTGAGAATTCCATTTGATCTATTCTGATATGAACGTGTACAATTTTTATTATTGGACTACAAAAAAAAATTTCTATTATTTTAAAAGATTTATTGCAAAAATTATAAGTTCATTGTTACTCTGATCAACATGTTTTTTAACCTCTGTCATGTTTATTGATTTTTATCTTATGTTGCTCCATTTACTTTATGACTGAAGTTTATTGTTTGTATTTTCTTCTTCTTGTTCTATCGTATACCAAATTTAATGTCACCTGACTTTAATTCAAGTACAATTAATGTGTTTACTGGTTCAATTATGTTTTTCAAGTAATGCCAATAGAATTTGTCTTTCTGTTGTTCTGGAAGTGTTCTGAAATTTACATTCTGGGATAGAGGGTGGTTGAGTGGTAGTGGTGCACACTGAATAATTATTGATGGAATTCTTGATTGTCCCGTAAAGTTACTTGTACTTGTTTTTTTGGGTGATAGTGAATGATGAATTCCAAAGCTAAACATTTTCCAAACCAATGTTGCAGGTGTGATTATTCTTCAATAAATCTGAATATTATTCTACTCTGAGAAAATCCAACAAAGGACTGCATGGATATATTTCCCATTCAGCCCAATTTTAGATGACGTAAATCAACAGAGAAAATGATATTTTAGGTGTGGTCTACAAATCTATAAATTTAAGTGTGAATGCAAATCCTTTAGTTATATTGTTTAGGTATAATGTGTATTGATCCTTTAGTAAAAATGTTATTTTATTTGGAGTTCAATAAGGATGATATAATCAAGGTGTTTTTTATTTGTTGATATGACAACTCATTTTATACCTCACTTGATCCTGGAAGCTTCAACACTGTTTGGGTGTAGATTTGTGGAGTATTGGTAAATTCCAGAAGTTATCCTCTTAAATGTAAAGTAATCATTTGTCTCGGATGAATTGTATGGAGTAATATCATACCATCATGAATTTTGATGAAGAGTTGTATGCTCTCTGTCAAAAACTACTCTTTAATTTCTTTCTTTATGTTCATAATTTTATTCAGTTTATGTTCATAATGGTTTCTATCATTTATTTATGTTATAACATTTGAATGTAATCGGGTAAATTGTGCAATTATCAGCCTGACACATCCTGTTGTCAGTTGTTGGAATCTAAATGTAGGGAACCCATTGTAGTATAGTAAAATCTCTCAAGTATGTACAGTAAGTTAATGTTATAATTCATATGTTTCCTAAGTGTTGCAATGCTGAATCAATACAAGCCCCAGAGTATAGAAGTTAAAAATAATTTTTAATATCAATTGTTCAATCTATTTAGTGCCTTGAGAGAGGTCATTATTTACATTCATAGTATTGCAGTAGTAATGCTATGTTCCAAGAAGAATGTATCAATATCATTATAGTACATATTACAAAAAATCTTTTATATTCAAGGGCTAATTTTATGGTGAATGCTTATGAGTTATAATCTTTTTAAAAGATAGGTGCTTTGTGCTGTGGTTGATGGTACTTGGGGAGTATCAAGAGAGATAAAGGGCGTGACCAAGCCGAAGTTCAGCTACACTGGTACATTCAGTATTTCATGTGAGAAATCAAGATTTTGGTATAGTGAATATCAATAATGACATCATGCTATGAAGCAATTAAAAATCTTTTTAATAGATTTGGTAGCTTATTTATCTATTGCTTTTTTTCCACACAAAACTCTCCTAACATCATAGTAATGAATTCTTTCAATACTGATGTATCTCTCATCTAAGATTAGTTGGGTAGTGTTAGAGTTTATATTGGTAAACAAGTCACATTGATTTTTGTTTTACAATTTAGGGCTTGAGTTTGGGATTTGTATAACATTATACAGCTGCATGCAATCCTTGACTGTAAATCTTCATTTCTTTTTTGGAATGGTTGGGCTTTTAATACTTGGTCCATTCACTTTGGAATCACTGCAATTTATTACATGGAATATGCATTCTTAATGCAATGTAACATATTGCAGAAACTTTAAGTGTCAAACTCTGAAGTGAGTATGAAACATTCTTAAGGTGAATAGACTGACTCAAAATGGCTTCAAAGTATGATGTTATTTTATTTATCAATGAGGAGTGGAGCAAATGACTTGTGTAGCTAGATATTTTTGAAAAAGGTTCTGCTTTTTTCTTTTCTGACACTGGACAGTTAAATTATATATGACAAAAGTTCTGAAGATGTATACATTATTTTAGATTCACAACTTGTATGTTCAATGTGTAACGTAAAATAATTATTTTTAGTAGAATTTGATATTCTAATTTTTAATTCCTGTTATTGTTATTAGAATCAATTGTAAATAAATGTTAAAGAATCTAGTACTCCTCTTAATACATTTTCCTTCACTGAAATTACTTTCAACTTCTTCAGATTGAAGTTGGTTGTGTTAACATTTGAAAAACTATTTATAATTATTTTACCTCCAGTATTCACATTCTATTTAATGGTTTGTCTCATTTAAGTGTAACTTAATTATATAATTCCCTTTTTATGCAAGTTTTCTGTATGTATGTTTATAAATTTTGAATGGGTGCATGAATGTACACGATTTAAAATAAAATGCATAAAAATGTGAAATAGTTCATTTATACATTTAATTTCCTTGGTAGTTTAGCTGAAAATTCTTTGGATTCTTGGATGGTTATTCTTGCCAACCAGTGGTTTAGTAAAATTACATAAATATTTGAAATACATGTGAAATACCTGTACTAGTATGATCTCTAAGTGTGAAAGAGTTTAAGCATTCAATGAAATTGATAATACATGCATATGAATTTCCTATTTCAATGGTACATAAATATTTTATCTCAAGACACATTATATAATCTTCATTTACAATTAAGATACATGTACAAATCACACAATATTATAATGTTTAAATCAAGAATTATTTATCAACTTTTTTGGATTAGGTTAAAATGAGAGTACTAGAATATGTCACAAGTTTTGGATCTTGGATTTTCCTTGGGGTGAATATGCTCCTGCATACGAGTAAATAGACAACCTGCTCTGCAGTAACAAAATTGTATTACAACTGTTAGACTATCACTTACGTGTTTTTATAAGGAAATACATTAACTCAAGTTGATTAACAGTCTATTAAAAGCAAAAATTGGGCATTACCTGTTTCATAGTTTCAGGGTGAGGGGAAAGGTGAAGGCTTCAGGGGTGTCTCAAGGATTTTGCCAAGGGGAAGGTGCTGCCTGAGGGTTGTGAGAGCCCTTCTACATCAAACTTTGAATTGGAAGTGATCTAACATACAGCAATTTAAATGGACAGAAATGTTTATGCTGCAAAATGAGAACCTTAAATTATCTAATATTTAAAAATCAACTAGCCACAGGGGGGTGTTTCGGACTAGAACAGCTTAAGGAACTACACAGAAAAAAGTTTGGCATATTTTCTCATTTTATTGCTTTTATGCCTTGCCCTGAATTAAGTTTAATTTGCAATATTCAGTTTTCTTGGTCCTTTGATGAGTTGTACTTCAATCATTTCTGAGCACTGTAATTTCTTGGTGAACATTCAAACAAACAAGAATATTAGGCCTACTTTCTTTCAATGAGTCTCTTATATGTGACTGCTTGCTTTTGCCAAAATGGGAGAGGGTCGGACATTCCATGTCCAATCAACACAGGTTCTAAATCTCATCATCTCAGATTTTGATAAAATTTTGAAGGGAGGTAGCCATCATATAGATTAAGAAAAGTACCGAGTACTGTCATAAAATTTCAACCCATTTGGAAGTTACACCAATGTAAACTTTAAACAAAACATACCAAAACTACACAAAACTTTTGAATTACTGTGGAAGGTCCCCTAATTGAGATAGTGAGCTGGTAGAGGTGTCATTTTACAGATTAATTAATGATCTTTACAATGATATGTTATATGATATAGGTCAATGAGAAAAGAAATCAAACTTTACACTTAATACTTGAAATAGTTTATATCCTTTTTAATCATCTGGGAAAATATGAATGTGGGATGGAAATGGGTTCAGTGTTCAAACAATAAAAGAAAGTAAATTTTTATGTTGCGTACCATGTGGAACTAGGATTTTTCACTAAATTCTTGCTATACACAATTATGTAAAATATTGCTCCAGTATGAGTGCGCAATGTGCAAAGGTCACCCCCTGCCCACAGGATCTGCAACTGTTTATAGGTGACTAAAACCAAATGCAATGAGAAATATCAATGAGAATAAAAGGTTGTATAAAAATCATTCCTGCAGAAAAAATAACTTGAAAAATAAGTATTTGGAGCAAACTGTTCAGGATGGAGCCATTTGCACATGTTTATTGTTTGTTGAATATACACAGGGATGTAGTCACAAATTTGGCAGAGTCAGAGCAGTAAGTATAAAACAGATCAGGAGTAAGCTCAAGAAAACAGTGAACTCAAAAAAAGCAGTAAGCTCTCTACCAATAGTGAGTGTCCTGAAGTCTTCCTATAATTTTAAGTTCCTATTGTGATAAGGCTCTATTAGTTCTAATTTAGGTTGATTGAATCATTTGGATGAAAAAAATTTGTATTGTTTTTAATATAATATTTCTGTTTTGCTCTTTTTGAACTTGAACTCAACCATGATTGGGCATACTGTTTGGCAAGGTGTGCCTCAACTAAAGCAACATGGGAGCATTGCTTCCATGCATTCCCTCTCCACTACCCTCTGATTGAAAACTGCTGGCAAATCATAATAATTGTTGTAAGTGATGAATTAGGGCCTTATTAATTTAGATCTCTGATTAAAGGGGATTAAGGTATGAAAATTGCACAAAAATCAAAACAAATATTGTGATAAAATTTACCTCGCAGGAAGAAAGAGCTGAAATTGAGTTTCGGTAGAAAAATATCCTTCTGAGCTAGCAGCAAGGTCTTACTGTTAGAAGGGCCAGTCCAAGACACTTTTCTACCTGATGCAATAGTATCATTTGTTACAATTTTTCCTATCTAATAACACATACTCTGCTAGCATTGTTGATTGAGTTTAGTTTACTAACAACAATAACTTTATTCAAAATATGGAACAAAAAATTAAAAAGTCACGAGTGTAGGAGAAAATGTTCCAGCTTCTTGTCTCACCATTTCGTATAATGTCTCATTATCGCCAGTTTCAATGAATCAAAATAGCGTCACAAAGTATCAATGGCTTACTTTCTGTCTTGGAGTCATCAAGAAATTCCAGTCTATGGTACTTAATGTCACAGCACAAATGATGTTTTCACATTAAATGGTCAACAAAAATTTAAAAAATGACTGAATTAAATAAAGTAGTGTCATTATTTTTCCATTTTTTTGCAAATAAATGTTAAATTAAAATTTTAGATTATTATTATTCAATTATAATATTCTTCCTTACTGTGCCCCAACTTTGCACTTTCTTTTACCATTACACACTTCTTTATAATTTAGAATAGATGAAAAAGCAAGTCTAAAAGTACTTTTTTCAGGCAGTTTCTTCATTCACCACATTGCAGCAATGGTGGCACAAGTTTGGGAATATGGCTTACATTCTGAAATATAAAATGTACGCCAAATGGTAATGATTAGACTTCTGAGCTTTAGGTTTGTACCTATTGTATTCTTTTGCATTTTATCAAGTTTAAATTGACAAAAAGTATAACCAACGAAAAGTATTTTATTGTGGGACCGTTTTCAAACAAATTGCTCTATTGCTGCCTTTTTGTGCCTAGGTTTTTTCTATATCACCATTCAATTATTTATAGAAACTATTAAAAAATTATATACACATACAAAACAGTATGGAAAAAGAAAGGTCATGGGAGAATCTTTTGCTAAAAATCTCTTGAAAAAGTGGAACATACTCTTAACATGAAAATTTCTATTCCAGAATCGTTCAAATAATAATAGTTTAAAACATCAATAGTTGTATATTTTGTTTGAAAATAAATAAATGTTTGTTTCACCATCAAATGCCGGGTACCGCCTCGGTCGAAGGCTTCTGCCTGTTCCTTCCCAAGTGGCACGGCGGTGGCCACTCTGGCGCAACTTCACTAAATAATTGTGTTTAATCCATTTAATTCCGGGTTATTCAGTTGAACAATGACATGATCCCATTTAAGTAAAAGTTATGGGGAGATAATTACTCCTAAATCTCCTGAGGGCTGAGTAGTGTGCTAGGCTAATTGGTGCCTTTTTGATTGCTTTGTTTCTCTCACGACCAACTTTATGTTGGTTGCGCAAGGGTGGTTTCACCCGAGGATTTATTTATTCTTGCTTCTGGAGGAGAAACTCAAAATGTTGTATACAATCAAGTTTTGTACTAAATTTGTATTATGATCATGTAAAATTAGGATGTTGCACATATGTTTTAAAAATCCAGTAGATTGCATAATATTGCAGTATGTTGCAGCAATATGAACTGAGACATTGAAGTGAAAAGCTATAATTTTTTTTCTGGCCCCGCCGGGAAATGAACCTGGAGTGACTCAGTGGCAAGCAAGCATGGTAGCCCTGAGCTTTGAGAGGGGCGTGAACAAGATTGTGGAAGAGGATTGCGAAGCAGATATGTGTTGTAACTTTTTGATTCACGCGAATGTTATGAGTCTTCCGGGTTTTTGGTATTCACAATGTAACCTCTCGTCCTTAATCCCACGCTTGTACTTGCTTCTTAGGCAGTCTCGCTAGATCTCAAAACAGTACAATTTTTACGATTTATTCATCCATTTCTAACTTATGAATTTAAAATATTTATCATGTTAAAACGTCTGTTTAGTTTTAAAATTCATATGACAGTTACAACTTTTATGTTCATTATTAAAAGAACTTAAATTTTTATATAGCAAAAATTTTAACCCCCACAATTTCTATTTTTCGAACCCCCTAAAATTTTCAATGACGCAGTTTGCTTCAAGACCCCTTCCCTTGTGGACACCCCTGGAAATACAATTGTAGGAGATAGGAACTTACACAACACAATCAAAAATTACATGAAAACGGCAATATTCTTCGCTTCTCGGATCACGAAGATAAAAGAAAAGGGTAAACAAGAGAAAACTAACTTCACTGCTACAGAAGATATGGAAGTGAAGAAAGACTCTCAATTCCCCAGGCAAGGTTTTTGCATACCAACAGCGGGAAAGACACGGTTTCAGAATTGTTCGGGTCACTGCTCACTGACCGCGAACTACACTCCGCTGCGGAACTGCCACATGTGACCAAAAAAAATAAAATAAAGAAAAAAATTAAGATAGACGGAGGAAAACCGGAACGAGAAATGTGTGAAGGTTGAAACCGGAAGCGATCCTTGTGAAGTGTAAGAACGTTGGTACAACGAGCGCCGACGTCTTAAAGTTAATGAAGGAATAGGTCAGGAGAAGGTCTGAGAACAAGTCAATAAATAAGACGGACAAAATCGAAAGCTTCTGATTGAACTGCAAAAAGGCTTGAATTTGGTAGAAAAAATTAACGCTTTAACCAAAAGGGAAAGTACAGGATCCGAAATAATTACTTACAGACTACTGGGGATGCTTGATAGTACAGGGAAGCTGTATGATAGAATGATTTTGAACAAAATAGATGCATCCTCCGACGAAAATTCAAGTCTTTGCAGTTTTGATTTAAGAGGGTAAAGTCAACGATGGATACAATCCAAGAGGTTCGATTAGAAGCGACTACACTATAGAAAAACCACTGCGGGGTTCCTGCTTGTAACGATTTCCTTCAGGGAATTCACAGCACCGCAGAGCGGAAGTGTGTGAAACCTCTGTGTTTTCCCGTTTATAACGACATCCGCACTTTTACCCTTTATAATCCCCCGCTTGCTGTGAATTCATACAAACACTTCTCTTGTGCTTGAAAGATGACGACCCTCTACAACATGGCTTCCCAATTCAACTTGGATGACTCGTAAGTCCTATCGAATTTTTTTAAATTTTTTCTTATTTATACATGCATTCTAATTTTTTTCTTTTTACAAGTATTTTATTTTTTATATTTTTAGATCAGCTTTCGTGTACATGCAGGGATTTATACGAGATGGCAAATTTATATATATAAAAGTTTAACGATTTTCGCATTACGTTTTATGAAGACCTTCCTATTCAACCCACCATGCGAAGAAGAAATGTTGAATACCAACGATTTAAAAACGTCGCGTTGGTTGACTGAAAATCACCACTTTTTACGATGGAAAACAACGAGTTTCGATTCAAAATGTATTTTATTGCCGTATACAGATTTACCAAAAGTAATGAAAAATAGAATAGACAAAAAAACCGGTATATGTGAAAAGGACATCAAAAAGTAGGGTGGCTACAAGACTACGTGAATGCAGACGTCAACATTGTCAATGTAAAGGCGTATGGATGCCCCAAGCTAAGTAACTACGTGGAACGCTTGAAGAATGAATACATTAAAAGTATATTGATTGAGATGGCATTTGGAAGGAAGATGGAAGATCTGAAGTTAAGCGAAAAACACGTGTTAGCAATAGTCCTATGGATGAGCGAGAAGGAAAACATTACGAGTAAGAAATACCACATTATAATTTTTTTTCACTCCATCGATGTACACATTTTTTTTCATTTTCTTTAGTTTCAGATGATGAGGTTATGTATGATGATGATGTTGAATTATATTAGGATGCAGGATGTAGAGAGTATGATGAGCTTATAAGAAAAGTGGAACAGAAACACAACCATATTTTTTAATAAATCCAATATAGATTTTTAGAAATGTAGAGCGATTATTGTAATTTATCCAAATCTAGTCGATGTTTTAAATATATTTTACCAAAAAAGAAATGTAAAGAACTGATAAAGAAAATAAATGGAAAGTAAAGAAAAAAACGGATTTTAAAATTTTTATTTCACTGAATACATTTAAAAAAATTCTTTTCGTGAATCCCCGAATTATGTTTTGAGTCAAAACCCAACCATTTGACATAGCGCAGCGCTCCCTTTTTGCGAAGCACTTTCTCGACGAAGAAGTCGTGCGGGTAACGTGTGGACTGAAGTTCTTCGTGGTAAATACGTCCGGCGATGGCTTCTCCCTGCTCATCTTGGAGGGAATATTTTACGGGATTCGAGAGATGGACCTTCATAATTTTGAACACTTCTGTCGTCCACAAGGGTTCATAACCTTTCAGGAAGTGATGTTTGTATTTGCTGATGCGTACGCGATCACCCACGTGAAACGTGTTGCGTCGCGCGTCGAGATGTTTGACATGTGCATAGACGGTTTTCATGAGACGATTATCCCGGACGTCTTTTGGTCGCATTCCGGTAGTGCGATGCAATGTTGCATTGTACGCGCGAAGAAGAATGGGGAGCATCGTTAACCAACGGTGTGTTCCTTTGGCAGAGAAACGACGCCACGTGCGCTCTTTGAGTGTACGATTAAAGCGTTCCACGACTCACGCTTTCATAGTGGAATATCTGGAGTAATGATGAATGCTTTTCCCCTTCAACGATTTTTGAAAAACACTATTGTAAAATTCACTACCGTTATCCGTCTGTAAGAGATTGAGTTTTCGTTTTGAAGAGAGAATATGTTTAAATGCCTTCGTGATAGCATCCCCCGTCTTATTCTTCAAAGGTTCGGCCCACGCGTATTTCGAGTAGACATCGATCACCGTCAAGATGTATCGCATCCCTCTATTACGCTTTGCATACTCTTGCATATCCACCAAATCGGCTTGCCACAGATCATCCAATCTATTGGTGATCANATCCGTTGGTGATGACGCGTTGCCTACGAAAGCGCTTGCGTGCGGGTGCATGAAGTTCTTTCGCAATTCCGTCTCGCGTTTTCATCATCATCAAAGGATAAGTCCGGCGTCACGAAGCTCGTTTTCAATTTCCGCAATTTCTCCACCATACCCACCGTGTCCGGCTGTTCGAGAGGCGTGTAAGAGACGTAAACGTTCTACGAACACATTCGAATCGCGCCAGTATTTATAGAGCGGTGTTGTAACGAAACGTAGTCCCGAGTCTTTCTTCGGTAGTCTTTGTCTTGTTACGGCACGTGTGGTGGGTTGCAACGGCTCTTTAATGTATTTATACTTGTCTGTCGATGTAAGCTTCGTGTTACCTTTATAATGTTTCTTATGTGCATCCGTTTCCCTTAAGAGTTGTGCATATGCAATCTTATCCTCTGTTGTCACATCACGTATATTCTGTTGTCGATAAAACAAGAGTTGTGTTAAACCGGGTGTTGCATTATGTGTCGTGATTCACGGTGAATTACTCATGGCTGCTCTCTACTAATAAACACTACCATGCACAGACCCCCAAAAATCACATGTAAAACACACAACTTTAACATGAATTTTCCTTTAAAGAATTTTTAGTATTAATAAATTACTAGCTAATTACAACAAAATGTTGGTTAAATTTAAAACACCGTCATAATTGCTCATAATTCTTACTGCACTCATTAATTATATAAACACGAGAGTGCTGAGCATGGGCCATTAAGATTCTGGTTCGATGCACTCGCCCTTCGCGCTGCCACTTAAAACATTTATAACTGGGAGCACCAGTGTCCTCAGGTTACCTTGTTATTTGATGACCAGATCAGTCTAAATACATGAGAAGATTTCAATGCCCTCGTCCAGTCTCAGCTCGGGGTGCGTCCTTCCTTCGTACCAGCTGTAGCACGTCAGAAGCCTGCTTCCTTTGGAAGTCGGAGTGCCGGCCAGGAGTCGCTCGTTCTTGGAATTTCTACATTCATCGTCGTAGTTCATGTTAATTCAAAAACGAAAGTTCGTGATTCAATAGTCTCTGCAATCGCCGCTCGTTACAAAACACAAACAGTTAATTCTCCGACTGATTCTCGGATAAAATCATCAACTTTGAGTCTTTGCAAGTTCTGCGTAATATAAAATGTGATGAAGTTAGTAATTAAAACCAACTTGTCCGATACTTCACGATCAAAGATCCAGACATGATCTCGGACTCATCGAGTCTCGACATCAGATGGAAGTCTCTCGGAAATACTCGAATAAAAAAATCCGAACTCAAAATGATACACCGAAAATAATCGAATGAATCACTCTGACTGTCTCCGAACGCTAGAATGATGAAGCTCAGAATCTCATATTAGTCTCGTAATGCTCGTAATATCTTGGAGCCTCTCGGCGCCGTATTTTATCACCTCATCTCCCCCTCGGTACATCAGAAGTCCACCCACGTGATACTATTTTGAAGACCATGTTACTATTTTTCGCCAGTAATAACAAATTCTCCCTCCATCCGTAGTTGTCAGGATTGGTTGAACTTACAACGACAAGTGCATGTTTCTAACCAATCAGAGCGTTTCTTCTTATGAAACTTTCCCACGCCAACGGTGCCATCTATCTCAACTGTCTTTTCCATAATTTTGAACCTAACACTATTTTGGGAATAATAACAAACTAAATTCTGAAAGCTCTCGAACCTTTAACTGTCATTCCCCTTGTCTTCAGTGCGTTCTTTATTAACCGTCTGCGACGCCCTCCCAACGGTTGATGCCTCGTGATGTCTGCTGCTCTCCCTAAGTGACTCTCACCCGCGACGGGTCGTTGTCTATTGTCGATCCTCTCATTATTTTAAATTTGTAAAGGGTTTCTACCTCTCTCTACACCCACAATATGGGTTTCTCTGGCAGCTGCATTTTAAAACCCCAAAATTTTGTCACCAGCCTCTGTCAACGTCTTTCTTGTAATTTTCCGTTGGTTCTCAGTTTAAAAATAACGACGCCATCCCTTATGTGTTGGTAAATTTCCCATCCTCTTCCCACTTCTAGCCAAAAATAAATGCATCGTAATCCACCACACTTATTTTCTATGAACTTTTATACCCGTCGTACAAACACCAAAACACAAAACCCTGTGTCCTTTTCAAACGGCCGACTCCCTCGTCGCTGCGTAACAGAAATTCGGTTACGATTCCGCTCGTCTACGAAATATTTTTACTTGGTACTGGTCCTCATTATACTCATTATTAATTAAGAATTAATGGATTCTTACAATTTATTCCAATTGAAGACCGTGTTCGGCTCCAGAACAACATTAAGGAGGATTCTCACCAAGCCGAAGCGAAACCAAACATTCAAGGAATGCATATACAGTATTCCATGAGAAAGCGGCCAAATATACATCGGCGAAATAGGAAGGCCCTTACCCGTGCGATTAAAAGAACACCAAAAAGTCGTACGCCAGGAAGAAAATTCAATCGAAAGTTAGCCGACCACGCCTGGGAAAACGGACATCGCATCCTCTGGGAAAAGGCCTCCCCAGCGCCAGAGAAAGCGATTTAAAAATACGGAAAATCAAGGTGGTCGTATACATCCGCCTGGCTAATAAACCCAGAAGTCAACCTTCAATCGACATACATCCCCTATGGATGTCAATAATAAGGGGTGGAAATGCTAGAGTAGCATAACAGTAGAGGATAAACATATCACCTACACAGTCAGGTCGCTATGGCCCAGTGGTAACCTCGTCGCCTTAAGAACTAAAATACCCAGGTTCGAATACCGGTGCTGTGGGACGCCTGAAGACGGGCTTTTACATAGAACGTCCGAAACGTTGCAAACGAAGGAACATTGGTTGTGAAGATATAAACAGGTAAGACGATGGATAATGTCCAAAGAGATTATAATAAAAATGAAGTTTATCTGTATCATTCTAAATGTCATGAGTTGTTTGGCGTTTAATTATTTCTCGTATCCTCCTATTTTTCTCACATTCAACTTAACGTACAGAATGTCGCCCATCCTTGCCCTGGTGCAAACAACAAACACATTTTGGCGACACTTCTTTTTGCGCATTCCGTATATTTGTGATTCCTTTCTCCGCAGTGACTTTTTGTTGGTTCTTTGTCAATACACTTACGCGCCAGATGATCGTAACGTTGGCATCGGTAGCTACGAAACGTCTCGAGAAATTCATCTACTTTATAAGATCGAAACCCGAGGAACACTCGTTGCCTCGGCATTATCTTCTTCGTGATTCTAGGTCCCATTTCTAAAACTACATTCTCTGTCTTACTTTCCTTTCTTCCAAATCGTTTGATTACCTTTATCTGTATTTTCTGTTCTTAATCTTCTAATTCCTCCAAATTCTAATCACACAACTGCTGCAGAAACACCTCTTTTGTTAGCAACCTCTCCACCGCGAATATTATTATCTGCTTTAGAGTTCCCACATGCAAATCCACCCGGTCATGAACCGTATTCCTGATTAACTTCCCACCTCTCTCACCCTGCACAGTTACTAATTAACCATCCTTTCATGCTTTAGGACTACTTAGTACATAAAAATGGACCGAGTGCTCCTTTTACAACCGTTCCATCGTTTTTGCTATATCCATAAGTTGTTCTCTGTTCCGACGTTCTATTAAGACCATTCTAGTTTGTTGTCCATGTACTGGTGCCACCACTTCAAGTGTTCCTAAATTGATTTCCCTTTTATCCTCTTTTCTCCCCTATCTATGATTATTTCGGTTACCTTCGCTGTCAATTCTTGTTAAACACCTCGTGTTTTACTTTCATTTGTTGTCCAAACATACTCTTCCGTTCATCTAATACATTTACCGCGTCACTGATCCTCTCCTGTAACACACTGGTCTGTTCCACCATCTTATCGAAAGCTGCTGCAGAAGACCCTTCATGACCCTGCCTAGAAAGTTCTTTCTCACGTAATTCATAATTCAGTATCTTTAATCTCACCACCATTCCCCACAATTCAGCTACACAATCCACCACACTAGATTGTGTACTGCTGTGTAACTTTCGGAACTTTTCTCCCACGAAAATATCATTTAACTTACCTGCCTTTTCATGCAGACTACCCAAATTCACACCTTTCTTCTCCACTAATTCTATTCATTCCAAATTTAAATCTTTGAATTAACCCCCTTTTCTATTCCGTTTCTCCGGTATTCCCCAATCCTTCCTGTAATTGGACACACAACTTGGCTCCGGAGAGTCATGGCGGGAAGCATCTCCTATAGATAATGTATCACCAACATCCATCTTTGTCATTACACCTACCGTTTTTTTCTTCATCCTAATCTCCGTCAGTATTACTTCAAGAAAGTGCTCCTCCACTTGCCTTCACATTATGGTGACATGTATCCACGTATCTCTGCACATGTATGGTAGTGGGAAACTCTCAATAACGGTGGGGTTGAAATTGTGTGAAACGTCCCCTTCTGAGTTATTTATAAATTCTATTTTCAAAATATTTCTAAATCCCCTTCTGTTGTGAAAAAGTTTCCAACAGCCTTTATTGAAAAATTTCCTATGTTCACCCCTTAGGAAATTATATCATTCCAATTGCTAAGCCGCAAAATATTTCAAGAGCCACTCGTAGTTCTCGGAAAATTTAAATTTTCCATCCCTGTAATTACTTCTGGCCCATCCTTTCTTGAATATTTACATTGTCTCACTCTTGAAAAAAATTCTATATTCTTTTCGGACTAACTTTCTCGCCACCAGCACGTAATAAAATTTTTCTGTATCAAAATTTAAACATTTTACTTCGTACGGTCCACTTCACAAAATATTTCTAAGTCCCAAGTTCTTGTTTATTTACACGGGCGTTATTACACATGGCCGCGTCAAACGCGAACGTAAACATCGGCACTTCTTACTCTAACGGATACAGTCGCGTTGCAGCATACTTAATATAATGTAATTATTTCCTTCAACGGAATATAATACACTTTTTTTCCATGATTCTACTTACGGTTTAATCTCGCAAGCCTGATTTCACATAACGTAACCACATGTTTCCCTTTTTCAAATATATGTATTTCCGCTCCGATGAGGCTAATCGATCCTAAATATCCACAAGACACTATTGGTGCACTATATTTTCACACTTTTCTTAAACCACTTTCCCATGACCTCTAATTCAGGAGCTCTTTCAGACGCGTCCTACTCGGTGGCTAACCAAAAAGTTCAAGAAACTGGACACCTACAGAAACTCACTTCCTTTGGAAGCGACTCTTCGTAGGCAGGACGAATACTCGAAGTAGTGTAATGTATTGAAGGCTGCCATTCGTATTTCAACCCGTGAGCGGCTCGGAGACAAAATGTTTTGTTATATTTCGTTTTTATTTATGTTTATTTGAAAATAAGTATGTTGAGTATATATTTAATTTATTGCTATACAACCGACGACGCCTTTGCGAAAGGAAGAAAATTTTTAAACAAATGATAAATGAAGAAGAATATAGAATAGTTTCGACACGCAGCGTGGGTGGGGGAAGAAATGAAAGCAAGGTAGATTAGTGAGGCGAGACAAACGGTCCGCCATAAAAGGTGTAAAGCGAACATGATTTACATGGACTCTATAATGGAAATCAAAACAAAGAGGGGAGAAACAATCACCCAGATGAAAGCAATGACTAAAGACAGAGGAGTCTGGAAGAAGTCGACGAAGGCATCCCTAACGCTGTAACCGGAATAGAAGGGAAGTAAAAGACGGAGTATCAAGTACAGGGAATGAATGTGCTTACATTAAACATTGTGAATGCGCGCAGAGACAAATTGTAAATCCTGGGGTATAAACTCCCAAGATTGAAGTATTTTGTATTTTGAACATGATTTGAGTCATGTGTTTTTGGAATTTGCACTATCTGAGAGAATTTGATTACTGTAAAAGGGATCAAGAAGCTGTATTCCAATGAACCGAATTCTACGTGAGGAAATTCTGGTATTATTTCTGTGTTCTTTGTGCGTCTTATATCATTTTTCATGAATAATAGTTTTGAACCATACATGACTCACTCGAGTCGAAGTTGAGTCTTACGATAGTACCCAAGAATCCACTTCACTTTAGACATATGTTCTTTATAATTACGGTAACTAATTCATGATATTTAACGTTAAATAAGTTAGAAGACCCATAACAGCATATTTAACATAACTCATTCATTAATTTGTGACAATCCTCTCAGTATTGACCTACATACATGTAGATCACATCGGATTTTATAAAATGAAAGTGAACCAATAGTATTTCAAAGCGAATTAAAATTGCATCCATTTTGGAAATATGAAAATGTCCTGATTGAAAATTTAAAGAAGGCTAAAATCGAATTTCCACCCAAAATTCCTACAATTCTTATTCTGTTGGCCAAAGGTATAGGTATTGATGTTGCTTTAATTGACAAACTCCGAGAGGCTGATTCCAAATCGGACCAAGATTTTGAAAAAAATTTAATAAGAATGTTTTTGTCCCTGGGGCGTTGGCAGGTGAACTTTTGAGTTAAACTTTTTGCAAGTATGGTTACTTTATATGTCAAATCGAATGAGATGTCTCGTGAAAATACATGAAAAAGAGTCATTTTACTACTGTATCCTGCTTGATCCTTTATTTATGCCCTTGTAACGATTACAGATTTTTACAAGAAAATGAACTAATTTTTTGTATTTCTCCGTAGAGTCTGGTTAGCAGTGCCTAAAATAAAAACTCTAAGACAAAATAGAAAACTCCACTTACTTCGGAAACACTTCAGAAAATAAAGAAAACAATTTTTGAATTCAGAGCCCTCAGCTTCGGTAGATTATGTACCAAGGAATTTGTTTTTCGTTTCACTGTCTTCTCCATCATAAAGCTTAAGTATTTCATCGCTTTGGACAGATCCAAACTTTGTTTATCTACGTTAAATTGCAATGTACTTCCTTGACCGTGGCCCGTATGCTTACGACATCTAAAGGTAAACTCCTAAAGGTCCATCGACACCACAAGTTCAGAAAAATATGTATCGGAATATTGGTGTTTCAAAGAAAACTCCATTTGAAGTAATGTGTACGGTGTTTGAAAGAGAACTGTTTGCGAAAAGGGGGAAATCCATACCATCGTACAATAGATAAGATGTGCCAGGAGTTCAAAGTGGCAGTAGAGTTCGTAAACAGGAACACTCGCTATAGGAATTAAAGTCCTGCAACAGAATATGCATAGGGGAGTGCAAGGGTCACGAGAATTGGGAGAGTATATGAGACGAAAACAGACAGATATAGCAGGCTTACAAGACGTTAATACATTACGGGGTAAAATGTGTCAAATGCCTGTACATGTAAGGGAGATTACAGTGCAGGACGCATGGTCAGAGGTAATACTAAATAGTCTTAACTTAGAGTCACTCATACTAGGTAAGTAAATGGTTAAGAATCTACACACGGTAATAGTAAGAGGTGATGCGGTAAAGGGATATCTGATAAATACTGGAATAAATCCGTGAAGAGAGACTTGAAACGTGATCAGAGTGTACTCGACGAATATCGATATAAGGATATAGTTGTTTGTATGAATGGGAATGCACGATCGACGTCGTGGGGAGACATAACAACAACACCAAGAGGAAAAGCAATGGAAAATTTTATAATGAAAAACAAAATGGTGTAGCAGAACGAATTAGGGAGAATGACCTTCAGGGACACACAGGGAGAAACTTTAATAGATATAACTTTGTCAAGGCTGCTACGATGCGAAGTGCGGAACTAGTAAATAGTAGGTGGAGTCACGACCGATCACGTGGGAATTACTTATGAAATAATATGAAAGCAGGACGGAGAGGATGCTGAAATACTATGAAAGCAGGACGGAGAGGATGAAGGAAGGGAAAAGGTAACACAAAGCATTGAGAAAAATATAGGGAAGAAATAAAGCGAGAACGAAAGTTTGCAAGAAATATATGAAAGAGGAAGGGACATAGATGCAATGGTTGATAAATATCAATTTCTACTTTTGGGAACAGTGGCGAAAGAAACAAAGAAAAGGAGTGGAGTACGTTGGTGACAGTATTGGAGGATAAAAAATTTAACTTTACTAAAGACAGAAAGGAATAGATATAGAAGACAGTGTCTCAGAGCGAAGAAGATAAAAAGTGAGAAAAGCGACGAAGTAAGACAGTGTCATGATCAAGCAAAGAGGATATTCCAAGTAGAAGTGATAACTGCTTAAAGTAAAAGTTGGGAAGATTTCTGGCACAGGACTTCGGATCTTCATGTTGGGATCTTCATGATGTTTGAAAGGGACATACGGTTGTTACAGGAGGAGGATGGCTGGTTGATGAAGGACAAACTAGAAGTGAGGATAAAGATAACTAAGAGGAGGATAAGTCCAGGATACGACAGAATAACGTACGCGATAATACAGGATATAGACAGAAACGTAGTGGCGGTATTAGTGGATATTTTGGTCATTCTCAGGAAATACCATATCAACTAAGCGAAACGCGTTCGGATACCCTTTTGTCACTACTTGACGGAGGATAGTGGAGAAGCATGCAATGTTGTGGATAGATATTGTGAGTTTTGAATAATTAACCAATCTAATCATTCTTTTACGGAATCTTATTACTCGAAAGGTTGAAAAATTTGAACGAAGGACGGTTGGAGAAGCAAGCAGGGGTGCGGTCGTCGGCGGTAGTTTCTTTGACGTCAAGTCGGATTTACGGCCCTTTAAAAATCAAAGCGGGGGAGCAGGTCAGACCACCCTAAGGAGCCACATCTGGTCGCCAGATCGCACACAGGCTCAAAATTGTTCGCGAAAAACGTTGGACATTTAAACGTTTTTTTTGGCAGAATGTTCGAGAAGGTTCTAGAAGCATCTTTAAAGGGACCAATGAGAACCCAGGCGTAGGAGGGGGAAAGTATTTTGGATTGGGAGATTTCGGAACACGTGATATTCAAAATTTGGAAATTTTGGGAGAAGAGAAGGGAGAAAGCGTATTTAACAGAGACGTAGAAAATTATCGTTCTCAGATTAGATTTTTCGGCAGCTCAGATTAGATTTCTCGGCAGCGATCAGATGTGTTATCTCACATAAGATTTTTTTTCGGCTACGAAATGTTTATCTCGTATAAGACTTTTCGGCAGCTTAGATTCGTCGTTTCTCATGTAAGATTCGTCGGAGCTC
>NNCF01143748.1:0-14430 GCA_002313205.1 Laupala kohalensis
GAAATAATATTTGACGTGAAATAATCCGATGAGTAAATCGATAAAATTGTCTTCAGAGTTTCCTCGTGATACGTCACAATATGGAAAAATTATTATTATGATATTCAATATTAAAAATTAGTAGAAAAAGAAATGAAACATTCTATTTAATTTTCTTGTCATCTTGAAATAATACAAATATGTTAATAAGAATAAACAAGTCACGTTATAAATAAATAAATAAAATCTTTTAGTAGCATTTTGCCAAAACCCCGTCCCATCGATGGAAAGTATACAGCAGAAGGTTCGCGGGCGCAGATGTTGTCATTTGTGTGCTTCTTGCGTCATTGTTACAAATCGTTCTACTTTCTTTCTAAAAAGGAAATTAAGGAAAATCCCGCAAGCGCAATCAATAGCAGCTAAAGAGGTGATCTAATACTCTAACTATGTACTTTAGTAGCTAATCGCCCGGCGTTGCTCAAGAGTGTTCTTACACTAATCTTCTTATACTCGGGAAAAATTAAAATCTATGTCATGAGATTCATTAAATTTGATGACGATTTCATTTTCCTTCCGAAATTTACGTTTTTTAACACTCCTTCTTCTAGTTATGTTTTTTCGATACAGTAGGTAAATCTTTGTAGATAGTCATATGTCGTCGCGGACGTTTTGGTAGAACTATTTGCGGTGAACAACATTGCCATTCATAGTTATCACCTGTCTCCAACCGTATGGTAAGCAAAAATAACAATCTTTTTCCCAATTTCATCGACATTTGTGGTCAAAATCATTGTCTCTCTTTCGTTTTATACAATGAAGGTATAAAGTTTAGCCCGTGTTCATCCTGGGCATCAAAACTATCTCCTTGCTAATTTTCATAACGATCGGTTCAGTGGTTAAATCGAGATTAAGTAACACTTTCGGGTTACGCATTTCTATCTTAGTATGGATACTTATAATTGGTTTTAAAACACAAATTGAGTTGGAATTGTGATTCTAAAGTAGGTAACGCTACTCACCGCTCCACGATTCAACGCGTTCCTTGTTAAGTTTATTTACTATAGAAACTATAAAGATCGATACCAGTTGTTTATGCCATTTTTGTTTTCAGAAAACGGTTGAGCCACTGATTGTTATTCTCATGTTAGTGTAACCAGAGGCGATTCTCAATTAAAACTTGTGCGTGTGGGGTGGAATATTGACAATTCTGCATAATTCCATTAAGTATAATTAAACTATTGAAATAAATCAAAGAAAAGACAATTGGTGATTACCTTATCAATGACGGGGTAATTTTTTTATAATTCCCAGATATAAGGGTTAAAATAAAATTCCTACAAAAACAGGGGGGTGGCTTCCCCCCAACGTCTCCCCTATTCGCCGCCACTGAGTGTAACTGCGAAATCGTCTCGCGAGGAAACTAGAACTCCAGAATCCACTCCGTGAAGCTGGAGACACGTGTGAATCCAGATACAGATGANATGGAAGTGGAACCACAAGAACCGAAGCTTGCGTTCCATTGCGAACAGAAGATGTAATTTCCTGGTGCCAAACATTTCATTTCTGCCAGTTAGTGCTTTTTTGTATTGTTGTATTTTTGAATGGGAAATGTTGCGTGCTGTTGAAGTTTATCTACATGGAGCGATAGGAGGTACAAGGTGGGCAGCAGGGGATATTGTAAGTAGGTGGACCGATGAGCTGGGTTTTCCATTCACTTGGCCACCGTGAAGGGATTAGTAGGAGCAGTTGATGCAAGCAGCAGTTGGAGTTATTGAGGCAAGAAGCAGTAGGAGATAGACTGAGGAGGAGTTTGTTTTCAATTGCCAGAGCTAGTCGAAGGAAGACACTGAAGTTTCCATTTCTTTCTGACCCCATCGCATCCCAATCGGAATGATTCCATGACAATGAAGGCAGATAGCACAAAGGTAACACAGTGGTTGAAGAAAAAATTTTGTTTTCTCTTATGCTTAAATGTAGAAAACATAAAGATTCAAGGAACTAATGAATTCATTACAACTCCAAATCAACCAATATTAATAACCACATTCACCTGATATTAGCTACGGCTTCAGAAGGATTATGTCTGCAACGATCGATATGACTATAGCTACACAGAGCTATAGATTATCCCACAGGATCAAGAGAAAACTGAAGTCCCGCATTAGCTATTTTAATACTTATAATGTTGCGTGTGAGTTATAAAGCCCCATTGGTGACACATGGAATTATAATATACATCTATTGACAAAAGGAACCTTACAAACGCGTATGACCACGTGGAGGCCAACAGAGCTATTTACTTTCGTGAAGAAAGCAATTTACATCCAATCGATTCCTATCAAGAATCGAAAGGCTTTAGCTGCTTCATCAACGTTGCGACCCACACCAAAGTCATAGAATGGGCCTTTTTAAATAGCGAATTAAAGTAAGTTAGTTACCTGTTATTACATCTATAGAACATTATAAAATTTATATTTGATAGTATTCTAAGAAAATTTAATTACATTATTTGTGTGTTAAACATTTTTTTCATTCCGAATACTTCATTTTTAGAGCGTCTCATCAAAAAAATTAATGAACAGACTCGCATGAAACTTTCTCGTCGCGTCGTGAAGAAAATTCAACAGGATCTTTAGTACTCGCGGCGAAAGAAAGGACACGCGTAGCAACAAATGGAGCGGAAGGGCAATGTTGCCTTAATTCTACTGCGGGGGAGAGATGAGGCTAAAGTAACCCATACCAATGCACCCAGCACTTGGCTGCTGAAACCTGTGAAAAGGCTAAGATCAGGCAGTGTGAGGATGGACAAAGGTTAGTGATCAAGTCCTCTGTTCGTCACAGTTGGCATGTCGTTTTCTGTCGGCTCATGTAGCCTTCTAAGTAAACTCAAAAAGATTCTGCTGACACGAATAAAACACTCATGTGGCTAAAGCGAAAGGGATAGTCAGCAATCTCGCAATACTGACATTGACTCCTCGGCTTACACGTGACCTCCATGTTCTTCCCTCATTACTCTTTCGCTCCGAGTACAGTAGGTTTCTTTTGGTACGAGTTCAGATTTTGGTAGGAGATACAAAGACACGATTAGTAGTTGTATTACATGTTTATTATTTCCCAAAAAATATTGTGAATATATATACAAGATACCACACCACAGAATACATAACTATAAGTACTTTAGAAAGGTAAATATTAGGTCGTTTAAAACAATATTTATTATGTTTTAGTGAAATTAATATTTAATGTATACAGTTCTTTACAAGTATACTAAAGAACTTTTTAACGTACTTCAATTCTTAATCATGATAAATATCGCGGTCGTAAAAATCCTCGTTGGAATTGTGATGCCTCACGTCCGTGTCAACTTCCAGAATCCACTCCGTGAAGCTGGAGACACGTGTGAATCCGGATACAGATGAGGATCCGCAACGTCCGGAGATCCATGACACGATTCCCATAAGCGTTCCATTCTGGACAAGAGGGCCCCCAGAGTCACCCTGAAACACACAAGTAAATAAATTTACTGTTAAAAAAAAAGTATAACAAAGAAGTATGACCACGTGGAGAACAATAAACTCATTTACTCTCCGGAAAGAAGCAAGGGACCATCCCATAAATTCCGTTGAAAGGCCTTAGGTGAGAGGCGGATTGATAAAAAATAAGAAAAGTCTTAGAAAAGATAAATAGTTACCTTAGTGTTAAAATACTAATAGAATAAATACATGTTTGTAATTTAAGAGAATTTTTTTTTTCATTTGCTGGAAATTTTATGGATCTGTAGATTATTCTGAATATAGTATTTATAAACAATAAGAATTGAAGTAACACGAAATTCGCAATTTATTTATTCAACAAACGCACCCCTTGACACAAGCCTAGAGAGACTATAAAAACCCGCCTCTGCCGGAAGAAATCCGGAGGAAAATCGAGGCACTTCATAATGATTCCGAACCAAAAAAGGTCACATTTAAACTTTTTTTCTTCATAATCTAAAAGTTCCTAAGTTAACCAACACTAGTGAGCTACGGAATAAAAGTGGGGGCTGCAATTTCGATTCTCTTCTTCTTATCTCAACAGAGGCGGATCCAGGATTTAATTTGGGGAGGGACCCATGGAGAAAAAGTTTCCTGCCATTCATCACTTGTACAATGTTATCACATTTCATAGCAACACCAATAAAACACCCTAAAGCCCCACAAAAAAAACAATAAAACATTTGCATTATTAATTTATTTTGCTGGTAAAACTCCATTATTATAATTGCAAATTAATTTTCTTTTATTTATGATTTACACTTATTCCATAATCATTCTAAACAAATTTAAACGAGGTAATTTTTGAAGTGACTGTAAATCTTTATGGAGTACGAGTATAATAAAAATAGTGAAATACCACAACCCTTCACTCAGTTTCCCATGTTGCAGTGGAAATTTATAATACAAAGTAAGTCAAATTTGTGTCCTATAGAGTCGTCATTTATCAGAGATGTTATTATTTCTGGATTCCTTCACTGGGTGTACTGAATTTTTTATTCCAAGTAAACAAACTTTATTTTCTATTTCTATCCTATTTTTGGAAGGAGTATGTACCCGATGTTCCCTTCCCCTTCGCTATCCATTTCTGTATCTCATGGAAATATCAGAGGCAATCAAATGCTACTTAATTCGGGAAAATGTATGTTTGTTTGGATGTTGACATGTTTGAATGTTCAGACGATAAAAATTGTTTTACCTATTGGTCATTCTTTGTACAATCGGGTAAGAAAATGAACCATCTCAGTATTTGATTGCAAGTTGTATAACTTTGATACAAAACGAACAAATTTTATTATTCTTATTTACGCTAATAGAACTTGGTAATTCTGGTTTGTTGGCAACATGATCGAAGAATGATCAATCGCAAGTTTGTTATTATCTTGGTCGTTGCTTTGTTATCGCTATAAACATTTTTCGACTGCAGAGAATCCATCGTCACTGTTATATTCTATTTTATTTGTTTATTTTATTTTCTTGTATAGATTCGAGTGTATGCTACTGTATGCAGCCGGAAGAGCTTTACAGCGATAACAAAGCAATGAGCAACAAATGAACGAGGGTGTGGAACGAATATTACCTTGTGTCTTAGTTTGTTGTATAGTTACCAAATAGTATTTCTGTACAGAAAATTGTCGCTTTTGTGACTACAATAATTATTTATTTGAGTATAAGTTGAATTTGTCGCAGTTGGCAATTCGTGATAGGCAGCCATATTGCACAATTATCGCCATAGTTGCTTGACTTGGAGGATAGCATCGATACTTACATGACATGGTCCGTAGTCTTTCTGGAGCGGCCCCGTGCAAAGCATGGTTTCTGTTACCTTAAATGCAGAAATATTTTCTTTTTCTATCTGCGCAACACACTGTGCGTAGGACATCAGTGGCAATATTTCAGTTTGCATTGTGTTCGGGACCAATGGATAACGCCTGAAAATTAAAAAGAAATCTATACTAATGTTATACAAGAACCCCGTACCGAATCGAATAAACTGAACTCGAAAAATAGAGACGAGTTGAAAGGTGTTTTAAAAGCTCCCTATACGGTAAAAGATATAAATTCTCAGTATAATTTCTCTTTGAATGTCAATGTACTATTTTGTATGTTTTATCCTGTTATTCAGGAATTGCTTTAAAAATTTTCTTTTCCCAGTAACTATTGTTTCAAGTTTTCTTTAATATTTCGTACAACGCTGGGTAGATCTGCTAGTAGCGTATAAAATGAATCAGTACATTCAACAGCGAGTGAAGTTGTTTTTAAAGAGAGTCAATAATAAACGATAGAACAGGACAAGGCACCCAGATGTGCCCCCACGCCGAATGACATTGTCCCTTTGTGTATAGATATTTACTGACAAAATATCATTATTAATTACGATTTTCACTATTATTGTTTTTTGCTATTGTTTCCTTTAATAAAACACAGTGATTTTAGGCTCTTTTCATTTTTCCATTAAATTTAAACAAAAATTAAGCGATCTTACAAATCGCGTAGATGATAAAACACTTATATCTAACCAAAAATTTTTTTAGTGGTTTTTATTGTATTCAGCCGCGATAAATGTATAAAATAATATCAAGAATGGCAAAAAGAGCAAAAAATTAACATTTTTGTTGAAATTACAGGGCTGTTATTTTGGTCACTAACTCTTTACATTCTATTGTAATTGAATTAAAAACTAACGAAACCGACCGAATAAGTACAGATAATACACAAAAATATGCCTTTTTGTTTTTTTCAAGTTTGCCACCACATGTAGAGACTTGAAATTTTGACACCATTTAGAATTCCACGTAAAGAGTTTGTGACCAAAAAATCAAACTTGCACCTGTGTAATTTTGACAAAAATGTCAACGTTTGTCTTTAGTTTAATTCGAAGCGTGACTGGTGTCGCCATGATGAACTAAATTGGATGCATTTAGTCTTAAGATATTACATCCGCGTTAACTGATGTCAAGTTGCCAACTATTCACGAAATTTGGAAATATTCACGAAAGTAGTCCTAATTAATTAATAATTCTTCCAGTGAGATTTACTGTCAGACAAGGATATTAATTTTGTGATAATTAAACTTGTAATAAATTTAGATTGGCGGTTGACTCTTTCTATTACAAGAGTCGCATTGTCATCAGTGACGTGATGCGGCTGCTTTTTCCGTAGAACAGTATTTTCCACACTTTTTAGTGAATTATTCTTGTAAATGTGAAATATTAATGTTATTGTGTTCCTATTTCTATTTTCTATGTTTATCATTGTTTTTTCGCTTTGTTTAGCCGGTACTTTTGTTAGGATAACAAGGAAAAAAACATAAGCCTGCCACAGTTTCTCCATATAAGTAAAAGTGAAATAATTCAAGAGTATAAAAATTCATGGCCACTGGAGAGAGAATAGTGAGAAACTAGCCTTTGAAACATTTTCGGTTGATACTTAAGCCTAGTTTTTCTCACGGACATACTACTTCAAGGTATTATGTGCGTCGGGGAGACTAGACTTAAGTACCTCCAAAAAATGTTTTAAATGGAACCATTCTCTCTCCAGTGGCCATGAATTTTCATACCCTTACGGCGCAAAATTTTGAATTATTTGACTTCATATTACTGTGGAAACTTTCTCGGTCTTAGGTTTTTTTAACATTCTGGCAAAAAATCCGGCTCAACATTGCGAAAAAAACTACTAAAACATAGCAAAAGGAAATAGGAACGCAAAAATGTTCAGATTTTCATACCGCACGAGGGATTTTAAAGAATTCTGTACAAAACACTGAGAAAAATACAGTTCTAACGGAAATTGCAGCCGCATCACGTGACTCAAGACAATGGGACCCTAGTTAAATAATTATCTTAAATAAGTCTTAAATAATTATCAAGTGAAAAAAATAACTGTCCTTATTCAATATTTAAAAAAGAAATAAAATGAATTATTAATTGATAAGAACTACTTTGGAGAATATTTCCAAGTTTCTTGAATAATTGGCAACTTGACTTCATTTAACGCAGATATATTAACTTAAACGAGGAAAGAACGTTAACTGAACCGCATCACCGCTTCCGGTCTCTTACCAGGTTTTCGTTTTTCCCCAACCGGCGACTACAGCAAATCCCTCACTCTCCTTAGCCTTAGGATTGGCTAGAGGGATGCTGCGTACGAATTTGTTGAATTGAAAGGGCTCCTTGACAAACACTAGTGCCACATCATTGGCGCTGACTGTATATCTACAAAACAAAGAAAACTCCGTTAGATACTTAGTACACGTATACAGTGACGGATGTAGACCATTATGAAGGAGGAAGGGTAACCGGGGGACATTTTGGTTTAAAAGTTATGGTTTTACTACACAAATATTACCTTGAATTGCATCAAATATATAATCAACAATCTGTTATTATTTATGACAACAATTATTTAATCAAGTTACTGAGATGGTATTATTTGTTTTAATATCAAGGTATTATTAATAACAATTATTTTTCTAGTAGCACTTTTACGAAGTATGCCATTTGTCCATACCTATCTCATGTGGTAAGAGGTCTGGTCCAATTGGGGGGGAGGGAGGTGTTATAGCCTCTTTAACCCCCCTTCCACATATCCGCGACTGCACGAACTAGGTTTGTCTAAAGAGTACCGGGAAAATAGATTTATTTCGGATATTGCTACATTATTTCAAAATTCTTTAAACTACATCCCTTGAGCGTCGACACAGGTCCGTGAGGGTGCGCTTGCAAGTTTCTTTGACTGCACTAAGAGTCACATGAAGGTGTCTCTTGAGGGAGGATTTCACTTTTGGGAATAGGAAATAGTCTGCTGGTGCCAGGTGGGGTCTGTAAGGGTGTTGAGGAATCCTTGTGATGCCGTTTGTTGAATTCGCTTTAAGAAAGTAAAAGAGAAAGAAGTGTAAACTCACGGATTGTAGCCTCGATGCGTAACAAAGCGGGTTACGTCACGGGACTGCTCAGACTCTTCCGTTCCATTCAGATGTATTATCCCAGCTACGACCTGAAAATGATAGATACTTTATTTATAGGAATTATAATAACATTACACAATTCTTGATGTGGTAGTCACCAATTGCCTTTCTTTAAATTTATTTAAAATTTTTAATCATACTTACGGGAAATAAGCAGAAAACGTCACATTACTGTTGATTCCCAATAACCGCTACTGCTGGTATGTAATGAACAATACTCAATATTCGAACGGAATCGTACGTGTGTTGTTTAATGATGTCCTGTTTCATTGATTAATGCTAAATACAAATTTAAGTGACACTTCCACGAGTGTAACAGCCATATTACTCAGGTAAATAGAACTGACTTATAGCATGAAAGAAAACAATCATATTTTTATAGAGATCATACGTTAGACATAGTTCTTATGCAACTGCAAAAACATTGGTTGTGTCTTAAATATTAAGAGTGCGATATATATTTTTTCTTACGCAACATTCATTGCTCATCTTCCAATCGTCGTCAATTGACACACAGAAACTTCATATGTCCCATATTCTTGGTGCAAATGTAATGTTTATACCTCAACATTCTTTTCTTTCAAGCCTGGTCTTAAAATAATATATTCGTCAGATTAATTAGGCTTCAGGACCACCCCCACCAAAAAAACAAAACAATAACAAGAGTCTTAAATCAAAATTTCAACAGTTCCTTACACAGTGGAATGGAATTTTTGTTCCCTTACGGCGCAAAATTTTGAAATATATGACTCTATATCATTATGAGTTATATGGAGATACTTTCGCGGGTTTTTATTTCATTGATATGTACACAAAGATTTCACATCATTTTTGAACAGAAAAACTAGGTTCATACTGCATTTACCACAATTTTTCACCAACAACTGCAGAAAATTGAGTTTCAACGCAAATGGCAGCCGCCGCACGAAACAGGAGACAACGCGATCCTTGTCAAAGATCAGAGAGTCAAAAGGCAATTTAACTTTGATACCAAGTTTCAAAATCCCAAAATAAATGTGAAGAGTCCAGAAGTAAAAATCAGTAGAGCGAATTATTAAATAATTTGAACTCCTTTGGTGAATATTTCCAAGTTTTGTGAATAGTTGACAACTTGATTTTAGTAGAAGTGGACAAAATACCTCACTCATCAAGAATTTAAAATCCTCCTTTATTTGCGATACACATTTCTTTCTGCTTTCGATTCATTGTATTCTACGATAATATATTAACTTCTCTTAACCTTTGAACACTTAATAAAGTGACTAATTGTGAATTGTGACTCAATTGCAAAGATAGGTGCGAATTTCGAGAAAATTGAGCAAAAAATCGCACTTAAAGACGTGAGGGACAGCTAGTCTCACGTAAGCAGACTCAATAACGCCCGATATAAAATCTGAGATTAAAAAGTCACTCACTTCTAAAGACCCATTCATGCATTCTAACTACGTCGTAAGAGTGGGTATTACATATGTTCCAGACCAACTTAACACGGTGTGTGCTTTGCTTAAGAACACGGTTTACATGAGTTTTTGTCAATGGCAGAAATCCATTGTAATCCTTCCTTCTTCAAATTTTTACCCTTTGTGGAAAATTGCGATTTTTTGGCGTGAAAAATTAATTGATTCGACATTAAAATCATTAAATTTACTGTCAATAGAAGTAAGCAGAATACAGAATTTCAGTCCCGTCATGTAACCTCCTTCCATCTTCCCTATTATTTCCTTAGTGAATGCGAGAAAATGCTTTACGTAAGTAAGATACGGTATTGCTCCGTGTTTAATCACTCCAACAGTTTTCCGTTTTTTTCTGTACAAAACAAAGAAGTACTATCTTACTCCCTTAAGTTCTAACTTTTCTCTTTTCTTTTTTTTCTTTTGTAGAACGGACACTGGTAGCATTGCGACTTTCACGCTGTAACAAGCACGCAACCTTTCTGCAATCGGTGTATGATGTAAGTTTACTTACTATTAGGGTGGGGTGTACGCCAATGCGTCATTTTCACTAATTATCGTTTGTGACGCAGAGAGCCTAGATATATGCAACCCTTTCGCATAAGTATGTGTGACGGATGTCGTCACATTCCGAATCTGGACACGTGACAGAAACAATTGCAAATGACAAGAGACTGTCACGAAACCATCACAGCTTTTTTTTCGATCCCATGAAGACATGTGAACATACTTAAGATGTTCATATTCAGGTGGGACCAGCACTACGAATTAGTCAAATCACTGAGATGTTTTATTGCCTTNCATTCCGAATCTGGACACGTGACAGAAACAATTGCAAATGACAAGAGACTGTCACGAAACCATCACAGCTTTTTTTTCGATCCCATGAAGACATGTGAACATAATTAAGATGTTCATATTCAGGTGGGACCAGCACTACGAATTAGTCGAATCAGTGAGATGATTTATTGCCTTCTTTATCTTTATTGTACTTGTTTTGTAACACAACAGTATAAATTAAATATTAATGAGAAAACGTGTTTTAATTTGTATCTATCATTTATTAGTATAGTTCAAACAATATTCACAAACTCTTTTCTTGACTTGTTTGAAATGCACAAGGGCATGTAAAATATGGCAGCACAGAGCAAAGGTTCTGTAATATATAAATCACACCTCTGAAAAGGGAAAATATCTTTCTCAAATGTCCGGTGACCTTTAAAAAATAGTGATGTAAAAAAACTACGGAATATGTAAAGTTCAATCTCCTTCGAGTCTTAGAAATTGGTCATTTTTTTTAATTAGTGTTTTTTCTATAAGACGCAATGTATTACACCAGCATTTATAATTGCAATTATTTCAATTAAATGGCCGTTGATGTATGTTATTCAAACTGAAGTCGCAACAATTACATATTACTCTCTTTATTTTTGCCGTTTTCAGATATTTTTGTCATTTAATTATATGTACGCTATTACTGCCTTGACTCTGTAAAATTCAACACAGTGGCCATTGCTACCGCTATCCGTTCTAAAGGAAGCAATGACTCTGAGTAAAAACAAACTTGTTTTAAAAATAAATAGTTAAAAACTTCCGAATTTTCATGGACGAATAATACTTTTTTTTTTTAAGAATTCACTAAGTTTTGACGTGGATTTACGCCGTCGTCTGGTGATCAAGTAATAACAAATTTCAACAATAAACATAACAACAGAACAAATAAACATTATTATATTTCTTAACCCTCTTTTTCTTTGACCTTTGTAGCTAGAATTACAATCTTTACATTTTATTTTTTATACTACATTGTTAGTATTATTAATAATTTATAAATGCTATTATTTTATTTAATTGACCGGTGAAGTAGGTTTTTCAAAGCTTGAATCGCGACAATTACACATTCCTCTGTTTAATTATACCGATTTCAGATATTTTTGTGATTTATCTCTACATACGCAATGCTTTTATTTTTCTAAACTTTTATTTTTCTAAATACATTACTTATGGACGTTAATAGTAGTAGAATTAAACTTACTTTCATTGTGTCCACAGTTTGACCCTTGACGCAGTGTGCTGCTGTGAGCACAGTGTGGTGAGATATTATGGATCCCCCGCACGTGTGAAGATACGAATCCGAGATCCTCACTTGCAGAGACACAATAAACGGGAACTCGCCTGCAAACGTAATGCAAAGTAGACGAAATTAGGGTGACGTCACGTGCGTAGCAACCGTACGCTGAGTCTCAGGTCCAGGTGCCGTTGGTAAGGTTTGTACTATTAACCAACTAGTGGAGCCAAAACCATTGCACATACTTTCTCATGTGCGTTTCTCCGTCTGCAGCATAGAGTGAGAAACAATTCTTTAGTGGAAGGGTCATTAGTGACGTCGTCCTCCAGTGCTTTTGTCATCATGCTCGAAGTCGCTAGATGAACGTATTACTCTTCTATATATATTATATATTTTATTCGAAGTTTGAAAGTAAAATAAATATTCATAATATTATTTCAAAGCAGGTAGCGATATATCAGTCTTTTAAGTATCGTTAAAGGTGTTTGTAAATGTAATCCTGTTTGTAATAGAAAGGAATTGATGTATTTTCGCGCTTGCAGTCCTCCTATGTATTTCATCATTATATCTTTCGTTTCAATGTACGAAAAGTGTATTCTACGTCTTCTTAAACCATTTACTCTCCTAAATAATATTTAATATTCATGAAATAGTAAACTACTAAGTAAATGTAGCAGACATAATTTATTTTATCGCGTAAATACCAAACTTTCAAGCGAAATAATTCTTATTAATACGTACTGGATACTACATATAATTTACGTACGGAAAATTTAAGCAAAATTGTTTCAGCCGTATTTGAGAATCAATCAAAAGAGAACTTAGAATTCGTATGAAGTTCCTTTTGTTTAAAAGTAAAAAAATAAATCAGAGCATGTACATTTACAACAAGTAAATTCTACCGTAAATACGAAATGCGAATTAAATTGGTTCAATGGTCCACTGAGAATCGCTGCGCACAGACGGACTGTTTGTCAAAAATCACTTTTTCAGAATCAGCGATCGCTCAAACGAATATTTCCGACTAAATCTAGCTTTCGATTTTTTTCACTATAACAATACTTTCTTCATACTACGTATATAAGAATGAAACATGGTGATGTGCTTTGTTCTAAAGTGTTGACACTTCATAGAGCCAAATAGTTGCTCATTCTGGAGATTTTGGAATAATGAAGAAACAAAAGTGTTATAAAGATGGAACCTAAAGGAAGATAATAAAACATATTAAGTACTTGATGACATAACCTCAATTTTGCATACCCTAGTGTGAAGCGTAAGTAAGATAATGATCTTTAGAGCGTAAACGTTTAGCTCAGTTTGCTTGATTCTTATTTATATGTCATTGGAGGAAGGACAAAGTTATCCGTTTCCTAATTAATTATTTGTACACCAAAAATATCTGATATGGAATTTGACAACATTCTTTCTTGCCACTACGCAGAATAAAGGTTGTGAGTGTGTATTACGATCAGAGTGCAATGTTTGCCTTAATAACATAATTACGGGATGTGTTTGGAAACACGCCGTTTAGTCGCCATGGCAACCAATCACACCTACTAACGACGGCTATTCACAATAATGACATCCACGCATGGACTGAACAAGCAAACAACTCAATTCCAAATATATTTGCTTGTGCCAATGATGGATGTGTTGACAGCGGTAGCAGAATATCTCTTTCCTTGATTCATGTTATTCACATTGTTGCATAATTATAATGTTGTGAATAGACCAGGGAAAACTAGGTTAATAACTAATATTCCCAAAAGGATGGATTTCATTCTACATAATTCTAGAAATCTTAAAATTATTGTCTTATTTCAGTCCGTAGAAATGTTGTCCGCTGTATAAACAAAATTTATAGAATAAACAAGTGAAGAATTTGCAAGATAAATTTAGAGAAACAATAAGTATATTTCGGCTCACCTCTCATTATTCTACACACATGTAATAGAATCAGTGTTAAACATTTCATGAATGTTTCGTATGGAATGAACCAAAAAAGATTGATTTCAAAATATTTTAATACATAACGGTTGTTTATTATTATTATTTAAAATAGTGGAATGGTGATATGTATTAAATCTTGTCCCAGAAAATCAGTATTTTTCACCAGTTTTCCCTTAGTTAATTTGATTGAAATTTATGATTTGGTTATGTACTGCTTTCGGATAGTACGTTAGCTCATCGTCTTTCAAAAGATTTATTTGGGTATATACAAGAAGGTATTTGATATTTATGTATTGTAAACTGCGCCAATATTGCGAGGTTCAATACTTTCCTCCTTTTTCTTTTATCTAACGGTCATTCCACGTAAATCGGAGAGAGAAGACGCGGATCATTATCTACGAGACGAAGGTCGAAACCGCTGCACCGCATACGTCAGTGAAATTGAAGTGCTTTATTGTCTATTGTTCATCTTCTTTCTAATTT